>VWZX01007335.1:773984-1033688 GCA_013399015.1 Galbula dea
CGGCGGCGGGCGGGGGAGGCTCCGCGCCGGGCTGCCCGGACGGCACTGCGGGCTCGCTCGCCCGCCCTACCGCCGCCGCGCTCCCGTCGACCGGCGGCGCGCCCGCTCCGCGAGCACGCGCGGGAGGGTTCCACTGCGGCGTTTCCGCGCTCTTCCGCAGCCGCGCAACCCCGCAGCTGCGCTCCGCTGCCGCCGTGCCCTTGTCAAGTCGGGCAGCCGGAGCCGCAGAAGTCGGGGCTGCGCGTTGTCGTTATGTAGCTGTCGCCCTTTCCCTGCTTGAGGTTTCTAGTACGGGGAGTTCTGTTACTGCTGTGGATGTAACACGTAGATGTAAATTCCTCTATTTTATTAATTTATTTAAGATCCTTAAAGCGGATTTCAGGCACTAAGACTGAATCTCGTTCCCTGGTTTTGTCTCTCTCATTTTAAATGGTTTTGGGGTGTGGATGCTGTATAGATGACCACAATAAAGGACTTTAAAATGGATACGTTAGTTTATAATGTCCAGTCTTCCTCTGCAAAAGGCTTGTGTTATTCTGCACGGTTTTTTATTATTTCGGTTCTTCTGCTTAAGATTTCTGCAAGAACAGGATGTTTCCCATTGTAATTTCTGTTGGTTGCTGCATTAACAAAAAATATTCAAAACCCTGACATGTCTTCCAGGAAGGATAATTGTCTTGTAGTGTTATTGAAATTGAACATTAAGACATAAGATAATTAGAAAACATCTGATTTGGGGTTTTTTACTGCATAGGAGTTTTTCCTGTGTTATGTTGCTTTGTATCTGAGCTTGGTCCTTTTGGTTTAATCAAAATGTTCTATGCAGTGTACAAATACCTGCAACTCCTGACAAAGTATGATGATGTGTTTTACTTCATGATACGTAAACAAGACTTCAGTATTGTTTAGAATGAATTCGTTGTGTTAAAGGGGTGCTCGAGGGCTCACCATGCAAATATGCTTTATGTGACTGTACATCACCTGCACATTTGGAGAGTCATTGTATGTGTAAACTGCTTAGCATTTGCAGGACCACACTGTTCAGGGTATAACAAAATGTGTTAAATACATACTCTTTATTTATGTAGATTTATTAAGTTGTAATTGGCATTTTCAATAAATATTTGTTTATGTGATGAAAATGTTAAAATATATGGCAACAATGCCTGGAAGCCAAAATTTGGATTGGGAGCTTCATTGTACCTCTGGGAACAAGAATGACACCGTTTTTTACCTGGGAGGTGTAGACATGCTGAGGCATAGATTTTTTTTTTCCCTTCTCCTTAAAATACTTTGCTGAAGGTCTCTCAATTTAGGGTATTTCCTGAAAGAAAATTAAATGTTATTAGTCACTGTATTCATGTGGGAAGAATAAATCCATTTGCAAATAAATAATCTATGTGCAAAGGCAAAACAATATCAGATCTGTATTTTTTAAATTTAGCCTTGAGACAGTGCTCTGGGAGTCTCAGTTTAGGTTTCATTTGGCATCTACTATTCTCCTTCCTGCTGCAAGATAGCATGCTGTAATTAAAGAAAAATCAATGAAAATATTAATGAAATGCTGTAAAATTGTTGGCTGATGCCAGTAAAGCATTTTCACAGTATTTTTTTCTAAATACACAGAGGAGAAAGAGAATTGGGAGGAAAAGCTTGAGATATTAATAGAGGCAAGAGAGGAATGGACAAGGTCAGGATTATGGCACTGTACAGAATTTTGGCTTTCTGCCTTATTTCTCTGTCCTTTTTTAAAGCATGACTGGACCAGTTCTGTGATGGTTTGAGTCTATAACGGGCTGGACTACAGAAAACAGCTGTAAAGAACCACAGTTAATCACTGTACTAAGTTTTTTTGCTTCTTCCAGTAAGGTGATTTGCATGCATATGTAGGGTGTGAAACTAAATCATTTGCCCTACTGACATCTCTGAGCATAGAGAACCAGTTGTAACAGAATTGTGGGCCTCATCTGTGGTTAATTGTTCCAGTAAGGGATTTGCCTGCTGACACTGCATTCCTCTAAGACCCAAAAGCAGATCTATTAAAAATATTTGTGATTGCATAGTTGATGCAAGTCTGTCCTTTGCCTGCATGGAGGGTTTGGAAGAGTGTAGTTAAGTAGTGGTTGAAATCCAGCTACATCAACTGAGGTACAGCTTCAGCATGTTTAATGCTAGGCTGTCATCATTCATCTCTGGTTGTAGTGGAAATTGAAGGTACTTGCAGTATTGCATGCACAGAAAGTGCCATCCCATAATTTTGGTAATTTTTATAGTTCTGTTGGCTACCAGGAGAATACTCCTTTTAGTGGTAATTTGCTTTCCTTGCAGAGGTTTTAATTTAAATTGAAGTTACAGTCTTACTTTCTACTGAATTTTCTGTGTGGCACAATATGTAATCTATTTGGGCATCCAATTATATAATCTGAAATGAAATTAAATTGCTTATTGAGAAGGAAGAAAAGGCTAGCATATTCTTCCTGTAATCTCAGATTGATGTAATTTAAGATAATTTTTCATATCCATTTACATTAAAAAAGAAGGATTATCAGAGTGTAAAGAGTGTGGTCAGGAAATTGTAGAGTATTGCATTAATTCTTAAATTGCTGTATTAAATTAGCCATTTATGGTCTAGAGCTATATCTTATTTTGTAGCAGCAAATATTCCTTAGCTGCCATAAGAATTTCAGATGGCTGTGCTGAGAGTTTAGGAGTGAGAGAGCATTGCATTAAGATTCTGGAGCTGCTTTGTGATTCTGACTGTGGTGAAAGAACTTGATTAAAAAGAACTTAAAAACTACATTGAAGTTTCATTGTACAGGTGAAATTGGATGAGTTAAATCCTTGACTACTTTCCTTGTTGATGATGTTTGACTTGTGTTTTTATACTAGTGTGTGGTCTGTGGAGCCAACAATCTGCTACTAAATGAGGACGGGGAAGTCTTGAAGCTCTGCAGGAAGAATGTTGTGTCATCCTCATCCCCAAGAATTAGTATTGCAGATTTAAAGACAGTTTGGCTGAAGTAGATTTGAACAAATGATACAGGGAGAAAGTTTCATGTTTGAAGAGAAATTAATGTCATGTCTAGTGCAAAGTTTAGTTTACTTGTGGATTAGTGTGCTAGTGTGGGTTGCATGAGTTGCTGGTTCTTTCTCAGTTGTTTGATTCCAACTGAGAGGTATCTGGGAGATTCCAGGCATTTTAAGTCATTTATTCTTGCAGCTTGGCTTGTTCTAGTCTTTAGCTTCTTTGACCACTTCGTCTGCACAGAGAACTTTGTAATTGGGTTGCAGCAAATTGCAAAATAATTCAGAATCCCCACACTGTAATGCCTAGTAGCAATGCAGATAACCTGGAGGAATGCTAATTTATCCTGCTCTCCTGTAATTTATGGAAACTCTCTGTCAAAGGAACCTTACATGCTTTCTCTTTCTCTGAAAGCAGGTTTGTGTAGCTGTACCTCAGGAAGGAGATTTAACCTCCTCAAGACAGATAATATACCAGAAATTGAGATCTTGGTAAAATTCAGTTTAGTGAGAAGCTCAATGTTTACTTTCCGTGTGTGAAAATTCTTGGATGTACTTGGAATTGCATTTTAATGAATGTGGGAATCTCAGAAGTTAAACTCAAGAGTAAAACTGGTGTGGCAGTGTGGGGAACTGGTGTAATCTTAAGATCGAGGAAAATAGGCAAGATTGGCAAAGAGAAGCCAGGAAACAGAAGCCCCTGAGCATTAGGAGAATTGGAAGAGCCAAAGCAACAAAAGAGTTGTCAAAAACAAAAGAAAGAAAAATAAACTAAAGATGTAACAGTGAAAGATAACAGTGAGGAGCTTACAAAGAGTTGGCTGATGTGTTCTGTCAGGAGCTTTACAGGATCAGTTTTCTATTAGAGGGAGGTTGCAGATAGCTGCATAGGAGCAGCTTTTCCCTGGCAGCAGAAATGAGGCAGCACAGAAGGGATAGTGTTGGAAGATAAGATTTCTAGAATAACCTGACAGTTTTGAAATAAAATGTCAACCAATATGGATAATACAGACCCAGCACTGGAATGGTAAATAGAGGTGTCAGCACAGAAGTCTGTTGAGCACTGTCGTTCTTCAGGAAGGATCATGGCAATGGAGACATTGAAATCATTTGGCCTTTCTTATGCTTAGCTGTTCCTTGTTAGAATGGGTAGTTCTGCACTGTGCATACAAATCTAACTGAGGACTGATTACATTTTCTACCAGGCCTTTTGTCAGACTTTCTCCATGAAGTAGAGGGTTTCATGCACAGCCACTGGAAGAGAAAATAGGCTGCAGCACTTCTGTTCTCATGTATTTAGTGCACTACACAGCTTCTTCAATACTTACAATAATTAAACATCATGTTTAGTTAAATTTACACATGAAAATCTGTTTTGAAACACCTGATAGATTAAAAATTTTGAAAGAATCTGAAAAATAGATGTTCTCAGCTTGCTTTGATTCGGCTCCACACATCCATAGTCACCAGTTTGGATGATTAGAGTAGGTACAGATGGGGGTAGAGCGAAGGTGACTGCTTCTTGCACAGTTGCTACTGTATGTTATCATGGTAATCCATGAGGTTAGTAACAGCATGTGTGCCCTCTTCATGTCCAGGTTCCTTCTACAGACAGTTGGCTATGGTTTGTTTTAGGCAAAGTTAACTTACTTCTCGAGAGTTTCTGTTTCTGGATACTAAGTTACTCGTAACAAGGTTCAGTTGCTTGCTAAGGTGTGCTGTGTTGTTTTGTTCCTATGACCTGATGGCACTGCTGGTATTGCAAGTGAGCTTTTTGCTGCCAGTCACTGAGCTCTTACCCTATGGGAACAGTCTCACAAAACTGCACAAATACTTTAAACTTCAGTTTGCCATGGGGAAATAGAAGGTTTAGGCATTTCTTGTCCTTACTGCTCTTAGAAATAAAGTGATGTTGAAGTCTGTACTGCTGCATGCTGAAGGTGACTAGAAAGCACTTTCCAGTTAAATTCTACAGAACATAGGCCAGTCAGTAACCTTATCTTAAAAAAACCTCTTTTAAGTTATGACCAGGAATTACTGCATTGTTTGGGTTTGCTCACCTGTGTTGTTCTTCTGATTACTGTAGGACAACTTATGGATGGAAACACTTTCAAGAATCTGGGTTAAAAAAAAATTACCAAAAGAATAGAGAATTGTATGAAGTGCTGCATGGTTTTTTTTTCTTCAAGTTTTGGATGAATATTTTTGTATTTGTCAGTGTGACAGATTAATCCAGTAAAGCTAATCAACACAATATCACTGTTCAGCATAAATTTTTGTTTTGCTTTTATTGCAGTTACTTGTGAATGAACTTAGCTGAATATGGATCCAGGTGGTGGAAGTCTTGGATTGCAAACACAAGAATCCAAAATGCCTCACACTATGATTATGCAGGATTTTGGTAAACAACTTTAACTATTAAAAGTAATGAATAAAATTAAGATTGTTTTTGCTCTATGCTTGCTAAATGATACCAAGTAAATGACATCAACATGTAGAGTGGACTAATATAATAATGCTATATGCATGGCTTTTATGAGTCAATTCATAGTTTAAGGTGGTGTAAAATATGTGTTTTATACTTTGGTGAAAATAGTAGTTTATTCCAAAATACTGAGGTAATTCTGAAAACAGGTCTGTGGCCCAAAGTGCTCTGGATGAGACAAAATTTAATCTAGAATTCAGCAGTTTTGTGGTGTGTGTGCTTCTGCTTGAAATCCCATTGACTAGTTGTTACATCTCCAACATACAGGAGCTGTAAATAACATCCAGTACAGGATGGAAGCTATATCAGAGCTTTTCCTACTTACTAACTGTCTCCAGTTCTCCTTTAAGGTATTTCAGTAAATGTACTGAAAATAACGTCATAGTCTGTGTGACAGCGGATAACTTAATACATAGGCTTAGCTAAATCTGCATGGCCACATGTGCTTAGAAGTCTTCTGTCAGGAACATCAGTCCTGGGACTGTACTGATGGAAGAAAACTTGCTGCTAAGTTGATTTTTGTTTTAAATGAATGCTGTTTCTCCTGGTGGCAGTACTAAATAACTTCAGTGGTTTTGAAGGTTTAGAGAAAGGAAAGCAAGAAATCTCCACTCTTTTCTCTGGGGGTCTCCATTTCTGTCTTATGGCAGGAGATGACTTTCTCAGTTGGGAAAGATCATGTGATTGTTCTAACATGAGTGAATGTCCCTCAGAGTGTACTAAAATAAATGGCTTTTGCACTGTGATGTTGAATAATTATTTTTCATTTTGATAAGAACTATTTTCTTGAGTGTTTTATTCATTAAGATTAAAACTGCTATTTATGTGTGAAAATACTGCACTGTGCATTCTTTTTTATGCATGGAAAGGTAGTCTGCAGATAAGTCTGGCCAGTCAAGTCTGTTAATGAAAAGCAGGTTTCTGCTTCTAGCCATTCCTTGCAGTGTGGCAAGTTATTGGAAACTGTACTATAAATATTGCATACAACTTTATCAAGGCCCATGCAGTCTGAAGGATGTGAGTCCTTTTATTGTAACAGTAACTAATGTACACTTACAATATCCTGTCCTTCTGAAGGTTCAGATTGCTGCTGTAATCGGACGTTTTCTAACTCCAGTTAAAAAAAAGATGATACTGCAAACTGGCCTGTAGTTCTTAACCATTGTAAACATGCTTAACAGCATTGTAAATCTGGAGCAAACTCCACATTCTGGCTTTAAGAAGTGGCATGTTTTAGTTTTCTTAATTTAAGGAATACAAACTGCTTTGGATAGTCCTAGCAGGTAAAATGAAAAATGCAGGTTGTTGACAAGTAACAGACTTGGGCATCTGTGTTTATCTTAACCTATGTGATTATTGCATCCTTAGATAAACCATTGCTAGTGCAATCATTTTAACACTTTTCTCCTCATTCGTAATTATTTCATAGTGGCTGGAATGGCTGGCACTGCTCATATTGATGGAGACCATATTGTTGTATCAGTCCCTGAAGCTGTCCTAGTTTCTGATGTTGTTACCGATGATGGAATAACTCTTGATCATGGCTTAGCAGCTGAAGTTGTCCAAGGACCTGACATCATCACTGAAACTGATGTTGTAACAGAAGGTGTAATTGTTCCTGACTCGGTTTTGGAAGCTGATGTTGCTATTGAAGAAGCTTTAGATACCAGTGATCATGTTTTGACTTCTGATCTAATAACAGAAACCGTTAGAGTTCCCGATCAGGTTTTTGTGGCTGACCTTGTTACGGGTCCTGATGGACATTTGGAGCACGTGGTGCAAGACTCTGTGTCAGGAGCCAACTCGCCTACAATGGTTTCAGAAGAAGTTCTTGTAACGAACTCAGATTCTGAGGCAGTCATTCAAGCAGCTGGTACTGTTCCTGGCTCCACTGTGACCATAAAAACAGAAGATGATGACGATGGCAAGAGTACATCTGAAGACTACTTAATGATATCTTGTAAGTTAAACAAAGGTAGTTATAAACAGGAGATTATCTGAAGTAGAAGTGGTCTGGTGGGGAGAAGTGATTATAACTGGAGTCTTGCTGCATTCTGTACTGGAACTCTCAAGTAGTAGTCTCTTGCCCACTTAGTTCTTGGTGTTGGATTTGGCTTTTCTTGATGAAAAACCCATTATTGCTATACAGCAAGAAGGTGAATGGCATTTGTGCTGTTGAGTGAATGAGTGTATCTGTTTGTGTTTCTGAAACCAGATATTCCTGAAAATTGAGGAAAACATTGGAGAGTTAAACAATCCACATATTTTGAGTATAATACTTTTTAAAAAATACACAGGTATATTACCATGCCATGTAGATTTGTGTAAAAATAACCTGTTGTTAATCAGTAGAACCCGAGAAAGAAATAGGTTTTTAAGATATCTGACTCAGAAAGTTTTCTCTTATGTGTCCACAACATATTGTTTATTTAGCTGTATTAATAATTATAATAGGCATTTTATTGTGTATTGTGCTGTTCTGGACTGAACTTGACATGAAGGAGTTGTGTGGATTGCTTGATTCGCTGTCTAACACTGGATAGGGGCTTCCCATTTCAGGTTCCACACGGCATACAACTCTGAGTAAAATACACATGGTCCTATACTGCTTGCTGAGTTAAGAGGTACTGAAAGGACCTTAGATATATTGTGTTTCTTCAATGGTTATATTCTACTCAGGATACCAGGGTTTATTTCTACACAGAATTGATAGACTACATGATAGTTCGTTGTAGATTTTTGACTTCTCCAGATTAATTGTTGACATGTGAGTAGGTCATGATATATTTATTTAGTTAGAAGCAGTATATTCAAAAAAGGGCAATGCCAAGTGTGTCACAGTGTCAATCTGTTCACAGCAAGCTGCATTTCTTAAAAAACTCAAGACAGAGGACATGACTGGTTACTGGCTAGGATGATTTCAGTTATTTCATAGTGTTTATGTTCCTTATGCACAATATCTATTTGGTATTTATTTTTTGTTCAGTGTAGGATGGACACCAATGATTCTTTTAATCATTCTATCCTTACTGTAATGCCATTTGTCACTCATAGCAGCCAAAAAGGATTTTTTGAAAAAGAACAACAACAAAATGATCAGTCTAAAAGCAAAGCAGACCTACCACAGAAAAACTCCTGTGTTTGTAACTAAAGGAACACCATTTTTCCAGTCAGTTGTTTCACTGAAACAGTTCCTCCTCTCTGACAGAGTACTTCCGATGGGTTGTATTCTGTAACTGCGCTATTTCCAACTGCACCTTTGTCATTGTAAGTAAAGTCATCTTTGGAATTCCTTCTGAGATGGATAAGTGTGATTGATAATGGTGTCACTGCACTTAGTCCAGAGCATTGTCAGCTTTCAGCTAAGAGTCACCTGATGACCCAAGCTGTGTACGATACAGTTATAGTTTTGTCAGGGTTATCAAGGCTTCCGACAGCTTTGGCAAAGCCTCTTTGAGACCTGGCTTTCAGTACATTAGGTTTACATGTATGTATAACCATGATGCTCCTGAATAATCACAGTTGGAAGCTACATTATTAATCTGTAGTTTTTCTTTAAGTAATCATTTTAGATAAATTAAGGCAGTTGGAGAGTCTTAGAATTGTTTTGGTTGGAGAAGACCTTTAGGATCATCAAGTTCAGCCATTATCCCAGCACTGCCAGGTCACCACTAAACCACAACCCTCAGCACCACAACTACATGTCTTTTCAATCCCTTCAGGGATGGTGACTCCACCACTGCCCTGGCCAGCCTGTGCCCATGCTTAACCACTCTTTCAGGGAAGAAATTTTTCCTAATGTCCAGCTTAAACCTCTCATGGTGCAACTTGAGGCTGTTTCTTCTTATCCTATCACTTGATATCTGGAAGAAGAGACCAACCTCCACCTTACTCTGATCTCCTTTCAGGTAGTTATAGAGCGTGAGAAGGTCTCCCCTGACAGCCTGCCATGTAGGTGTTTTAAACACTACTGGCAGTTCTGGTTTTGTGTAAATATGAGAAGTTTGTCTTCATAGTTCTGTAACCTAGCTGCCTGTGATTTTGTAACTGGAAATTTTCACTACTCTGCTATCTCAGTACAGATGAATTCAGCTTTTTTGAGTCAGCCTTTTAAGTGTAGGACTTAAAAATGGGTGGTTTTTTGATGCATTCCCAACATATTCCAGAAGGTATGCGTGATTCCCTGTTTTAAAGCTCCAGAATACCTGTGTCAAAGGGGCTTGTTAAAAAGGAAATGAATGCAAAATGAGTGCCCATGATATGAGCGTGAAGCCAGTCCATCTCACACCGAGGTGGGAAGATGCTGACCAGTACATCCCATGTTGCCAGGGAGGGGTTGGCACACGTGTAGCTTAAAGCATACCCTTTTTTGTTTTTCAGGTTTGCGATATTCAGACCCACAGCGGATTGCCAGCTCCCGATCCGTGTGGTGGCCCTGCATGCACTATGTTGGTGACCTCATACCCACCAAAGAACAACACTGGAGCTGGCCTTTAGGGGTAAGGTACTGTTCCACCACCACCTCCTTTTTAGTATCTTACAATACAGTGTGACATAATTTGCTAAACATTTGAATATTACTGCTCCTCTATTGTAACCTATGAGCTATCAAATAAGTCTATCAGAGATTAGACAAATAGGAACGATGGTAAAGCCACGGGACTTATCTTACCCTCCTGTTACCCTACGGGCTCCTATGGTGGGTGTGATATCACCAGCATAGTGCATGCTGAGGCATCACATGGATTGGGAGCTGGCAATCCACGGTGAATCTGGACATCACACACCTGAAAACAGCAAAGGAAGGTAAGTTTAAAATTGGAAGTGTGCTGAGTTTTCCTTTAAAGCTTGTTTGTTCAGGAGGATTCAGCATATGTTTATAAAGGTTCTCTCTTGTGTTTTTTCAGTTAATTTTAAGTGATGAGATAATCATATGTAGTGCTTCTGATGGATGAGTCAGATCTGGAAGACATTTTCATATTCCATTGACACAAAGTAAGCATTCTGTTCCTGAGAGTTGTCACTGGGAGAAGTCATCAGATAATTTGGCACTGATGGCTTAGCAGTCTGTGATTGAAGTCATATTACTTAGACAATAGAGTATTTTCACAATCTTTTTTAAAGTTCCAGCATTTTGGAACTTGACAAAGATTCTGTGTCTGCTGTGTTGATTATTTTCCCCTGTTCTAAATGAGTTTCAAAAATAAGATTGAAGCCATGAAATTTACTTCGTATCAAATGGCAGTTTTAAGGAGGTGCAACTGCAGAGTTGGTGTCTTTTGTTGTTGAGGTATTTGAAGCAAAAGGCAGCATCTTCAAATGACTGTGTCATTATCATTTTCTCAGTACAGTTTATATTTTTCAAATTTTGCTATATTACACTTGTGGTTTTGGAAAAGTGATTCCAGAGGCCCTGGGTAGAGAGGTTTCCTGAGGTGTTTTCATTACTGTAGCTTAAATTGTAGAGACTGAAGAGATGGTTTGGGAGTACCAAGTAACTTTAAAAATAATGTTGTATGTTTGCCCCTCTAAGACAAGGCTCCATATTTTTTAAAGGATAGTGAAGATTTGGGAGCTTTACTTGAAATAGTTAAACACAGCATGTGAGCATACATGCTATAGTTGTGTATTTTACTTCATCATTTTGGCTGACCATATTTATTCTTTAAAAAATCTTAAAATTGAAGAAGACCTCAGTTTCTTTCTTTATGTGATCTTTGTTATATTGCACTTGATGTCCTGGTAAGGCAACTGTCTAAATGTGTTTGTTATTTTCTTGTATTATTTCACATAGTGGCTTAAGGTCATTGTCATTCCATTGTAGTTGGGAATTTTTGCCATAAAGGTAACTTCTGATCACATCCATGTGATAACTCCAGTGTTCAGTAGGGACTTGCTGTTGTTAAGTAACCTCCCAGTACAGAAATACTTACTTTCTCTGTTTATAAAATTTAGGAGTTCAGAAAAAGTTGGTGTTGCCTGAGTTGCAGGTTTGAAAATAACTTCACTACCACCTACCTACTAAGTCAAAAATTACACTAACAGCTTACAAGTAGTAATGTTTTCCACCCAGCCTGTAAATATTCTTTTGGCCTGTTGGCAGTGTGTCTAGTCATACAGCTAAATACCTCATCACTCCTGCCTTGTCCTGCTGGTACCTCCAGTCCTTCAAAGACTCATGCATGTGGTGGAAATGATCAGTGTACTAAAATTAAAACCATGTGTATAATTTTGAAGATAAGAAATATGAATGTGGATAATAGGAAAAGCCATGCAGAAAAGAAGATTAATAAAACATAGTAAATGTAGAGAACTATTTTGTCCAAGAGAAGTATCTTTTAGCATCTTTTTTCCTTTTTATAATCCTGTTTTCTAATAACTCCCATTCTGGCAGCATCAGCAATTTCAATTAGTAGATGCAGTAACACTTCCTAATAACCTGATACTGGTAAATTTACACCTCAGAGGAAGATGCCAAATTCTCTGCTGGCTTTCTTGGCTATGTTGTTCATATTCTTACTGTTCTCACTCTTCCTGCAAGGTAATGTGAATGCCATGAAGTACATGCCAGGTTCTGAGGCATTAAGCTGTTGATGTTGCTGGCATTGATTTTAGTAGAGATTTAGAATGTTTTCTGTTAAAAGGCAAGAACTCTTTTTCCTGAGAAGTACTGTTTTTCTAGTGATCCAATTTGGGTATTTTTTTGGTCAGTGCAGTTGATCTCTCCATTCACAGAAGGAAGCAGTTAAGACATAGCATTTTTTAAATGTTTCCCATGGAATTTTCATCAAAATGTACAATTGTCAGAGATTATACAATTAAATCAAGTACTTATTTGTACTTACCTTCATTATAGCTAGTTATGTCCTCAGTGGCTTCTATACTGTTCTGATGCAGTCTAAGATCTGGGAAGTAGAAATAAGGTTCCTCAGTGTGGGGATGAAAAATAGTGTTAGCTGGGTAGGTGTTAGGCTGGAATCCTGTTAGTGAGTGGGAAAAGCTTAGTTTGGGATTGTTGTAGTGGATTCCCACCCTGCTTCTTTTCTAGCAGGTTCTGAGCCTCCTCACCTGACTGCCTGGAGTAGTAGGAAAAGCTTAAAGTCCCTCCAGTTTATCTCAGTACACCAGGCTGTAGCCTGAAATAGTTAAGAGCAGCTCAAGCAACTCTTGAAGAGCAGTCACCCTTGCACTGAGGGCAGGAAACTTCGAGGAGGACTGGGAACCACCACAGCCTTTCCTCAGAGCCCTCAGCATCCACACTGAGTAGACTTTAGTCTTGGTCATGAAACTCTACTGTCACTTTAGCACTTGTTTTAATGATTTATTTTTTTACCTAGTGTGCACGTATTTTAATGTTCTGTGTCAAGTCAATTGCTGTGTCCCTGGAATGTATTTAATGCAGGTTTTGTTTACATGTTGTGGAATTCTATTCAGAGTTCTTCAGCAGGTGTTAAGCCTTGCACAGGTTTGTGTTGGCCATCAGCACAGGACCTAATTTTATCCATTGAAGAGGCAATACAGATGTCAGAAAGATGCTTAGTTCAGTATTGGCAGTCTGGGGAATATGTATGGATACCTATGTGAATACCCTTTTTACCACAGTAGTGTTACTTTATGCTTTTCATAGTTTGAATGTGATTTTGGCTGTATCAATAAAATAAGCATTTTAAATATATAGAGCAAATACCAGTGGCTAAGTTGCACACATAAGGAATGAGAAGCCAGTTTCACATAGTAGTAATTATGATTTATTGCCAGAGCATCTTTTAATGAGCTGTATATTACACAACAATCTTCATTCATTTATATGTTTTCAGGTTATAAAGTGGATAAAATCATAAGTTCTGTTATGTGAGGATGTAGTCAAATTGTTGATGCACACTTCTTTCACTGGGTGTATACTCCCAAGTCATCACTCTTCAGAAGAGTTTCAGCTACTAAATTTTAGTCACCAGTATCTTAGTGAAACTTTTTGAGACTCTTAGACTGTAACAAGCAATGCTGGGGTTAATGTTTAATGTTAATTTTTGAAGGGATGTGTAGTTTTAGTTACTGATAGATTCTTGCTTTTGAAGTGTAATAGTTTCAGGCATAACAAGTTACCTCTCTCTTTGAGACAAGCTCCCTCTTGTGTTCTTCATTCTGTAGTTCTTGCTGTGTTTCCAGAGTTGCAATAAAATGGGTACTGAACTTCTGGAGTCTCTTTTAAGATGAACTGCTTTGTAAAGGTCTTTTATGAAGGCAAAGCTTTACTGTGCATGTGGATAGTAGTGGAGAAAATCATGCTGCTGATTACTTTGACTTCTAAAAAAATGTGTTTGAACCTCATTATTATTCTCTTATCTTTACAGTGGATGATGTTGGAGAAAAACTGGACCATATAGGAAGCACTCCCTTAAAAATCAGTACCGAGGTGGCAAATGATGATGTTGCTAAAGATGATGGGTTTGGTTCAGAAGTTATCAAAGTGTACATATTTAAAGCTGAAGCTGAAGATGATGTCGAAATAGGTATCTTTCTCACTTCTACATATTCTGCCAGTAGTATGAAGTATTTCAGGGTCTTTCTGTTTGCTGTTCTTAATTTCGTATAACCACTGACTGAAGTGTTTTGTAGAATGGGATGTTTGTGGAGGCTGCCCATATGTGGTAAATACTGGGTGTGTATTAGTCTCAAGTTCTTTTTTGATTAGCAGTATTTATTTTCAGACAACCAAAGCCCAAATGTTGAAGTGATTGGGTGTCTGCAGCTGTTTTTCAGCTGCTGCTTTTCTGACATTGCAAGACAGTTTCAGCACACAAAAGCCTCTAGAGTGGATTCTTCTCATTGAACAGCCTTTGGCAGCCTTGATGCAGAAAGGGGAAGATTGATGGGGCTTTAGGCATACAGACATTTCCAAACCTAACCAAGAAACTCCAAATTGCTCTGCAGTTCTCATTTGCGGAGGACAGATCCAGCACTTCTGGGTACTTTGCAAGTGGACGTAGAGCTAACCCATATTCTGTTCCTCATAACTTGTAAAAGCAAGAGTCTCCCTTACAGTTATTCTGAGAGCTGAAACTTCTGATTCATTCCACTGTACCCTTTGTGTTTAGGTACTGAAACTTTGCCTCACTGGAACATACCTTGTCTGGAGTCCCAGAGCCATTCACAGGATAAATCAGCCTGTCTCTGTTCTTTCTGGAATGGAAAAGGCAATTATCTCCCACAGAATGGTAGCATTGGCCTGGCTATGCTGTGAAAATCTCTGAACTTCAGGCAGAACTATGGATTAGATCAGCAAAGACCTCCAATTACTAGCAGTCCTGGCACAGTTTTTCAAGTAGCTTGAACTGCTTCCTTCAAAAGCATGAGGGTCTCCATACACAGTATACCATAGAGACATCAGTTGTCCAGTGGGTTTAATATTCTCTCAGGTTTCATCTAGCTTGGGAAAACTGAAATTACACATTTTGATTGCAGAGGGAGAGCTCCTTCTGGTTGGTTGGGAGAAGGATGTTTGGCAAAGTCTCCTATTTACAAAACACTTAGGAGTGGTAGATCAACGAGTGTGATTTGGACTCAGCCACCTAGTTAGGTATTTTCTGTGAGGAGCATTAGTAGTAGCAAACAAGGACTCTTGAAATACCAGCTGTTACCTTGTTCTGCCATAATCTGCAGCTTCTCTTCTCACTCTTCAGTCCCTGAGAGGCATGGAAGACTAAACATCATTATTTACCTGCCACCTCTCTCTAACTCAACCGTCAATATCAAGTTCCAGGTCAGAACTTCCTCTGCTCAAGTCAGTCAGTGGGCCAAAAAGCACGTTAGTCATCTGGAGTGGGACCCTGTGGGCAATCATTCTCATTTCCTTCTTTCCAGCTGTTGGTAACTCTTCAGGTTGTGTTGCCTCCAGGGATTTGGTGCAGCATCTTATGTCCCTGCTAGTTGTTCTCTCTAGGTACTGTTAAGTAACATCAGCTCTTGCATGGTTTGAGAAGTGTGATCCCAGTAGAAGTTACTGCTCTGTTCCCTCTAGTGTTAGAGCCTTTGTAGGGAAAATCACCTAGGTGTGGCTTATGAGGGCCAGAACATATCACACCTAGGAATCAGTTTTTACAATGTGAGTACATGGGAGTTTGGAGAGGAGGAGGGATAAGGATTCACATCTCAAGACAGAATTTAAAGGCTGTGTTTGAGGCAAGGTTTTAGAATTATGTTTTTCTTGGTGGGCATGGGCAGGTGTCTGTTTCCAGTCATAGCTGCTAGCGTACATCAAAGCTCTTGATCCTTCTAGGGTAGCATTTGCTCGATCCTAAGTTTACCAGGACACACTGAGAGACCTTTTTCCTTATCTGCTGCAAAGTACCAAATTTACCTGGTTTTATGACAGATGTAGCTGTAGAAACCTAATTGGCGTTTCATGAAGTAGCTTTGTTGTAAACAAGAAGAAAATACTTAAATCTGAAAAGAATCTTAACAGTGGCTTTTTTTACAGTTACCTAATGCCTTTCACTTCTTTTTCTTAAAGGTGGGACAGAAATTGTCACAGAGAGTGACTTTCACAATGGACATTCTGTAGCTGGAGTAATTGAACAAGGAGGTGTTGGTAGAATGCAACGAGAAAAAATGGTTTACATGGCTGTTAAGGACTCTTCTCAGGAGGATGAAGATATTAGTAAGCATAATAAGAAACGTTTTTGTTTCTCATGCTGTTTCGTGCAACAATATAAACATCATTTTCAAGGACAACTTTGATTTTTCTGAAGGATTCTTCAGCCTGAAGTGGTAGAAAACTAAGCTCATCTTCCCTAAAAATACAAAGCAGGCTGTAATTATTTCAGAGTGATGTGGATAAATGCACTGTGTGCAATCATTTAATTATTTCTATTAAATTTAATATATCCATGGTTAATGAGATTAGTCAAATTTCTCATTTTTCTGCTGTCCTACTCTGAAGCGCCTTGTTTAATCAGCTTTCTGGTAAAGTGGCAAATAGATGTCACCAGTCACAAGTTTACAAGTTTGTATATTTGAACTTAAATTGGTGTTTGTTTGGATTTCCATTTGTTGATTGGTGTTTTCCCTCTTTAAGGAACGTCTGAATAAACAATGATCCCCTAAAGAAAGGGGTGGTTCTAAATGCCAGGGGAAGAAGAGTAATTTAGAACAGATACTGATCAGAGTGAGGAACAAATTAAATGAAGGAAAATGCAGGATGAACAGAACAAAATTACAGATTTATTCTTCTCTTTTAATCCAGGCTGTGCTGAAATAGCAGATGAAGTTTATATGGAAGTTATTGTAGGTGAAGAAGAAGCTACAACACTTCCAGACACACAGCTTGAAGACTCCGGCGTGAATAAAACCTTTGTCCCTGTTGCTTGGGCTGCTGCTTACGGTAGGAATCTCTATGTTTATTTTCTGCAAAGCCCTGCCATTATTTCTCCCTAATCTAGCTTTCAGAATCTCTGTACAGATCTGATAATCTCTCACCTTTCCCAGGGATTTGGAAACAATTCCTTCTGATCTTTTAGCAGTGTCAGTTAGTGGAGTTGGTGAAATGATGTGAAAAATTACTTGGTATCATTCATGACCTTTTACACATGAGGTCCTTAGCTTTTTTTGCAATATGTTCAATATGACAGAGACCATTCCATTTTTACATTGGTGACTTTGTTTCCAGTGCTGGCCTGTCAAACACTTAGAGTTGCTTTACTAGTTGATTGTCTTGCATGTTAGGAATGGACTGCTGTATGTTGGGTGTTATGAAGTAGAAAGGGAGGCTGGTAGGAGAATTTACGTGCTGTCCGTGATTCGAGCTTGGATGTACAGAATGCGTGGAGACCCTTAAGTATTTTACATGAGCTAGGAGGAAGGGGAAGAAACTTTAAAAAGAGAAAAGTAGGAATAAATGTGTAAACATGTTCCTGATAATTTCAGTTCATGTTCCTCTTTTAAGCCTGTTAGTGCTTCAGGTTAGCATGAGAAAGCAAAAAAAGTTCCTCTGCCACCATGTTTTCAAATAGTAAAAGTATCTTAGTAGGATATATTGTGAATTCTGAATATTCTTTTATTTGATAATCTTTTCTGAGATTCTGGTATGTTAAATACATATTAAGAGGGGTGTCAGGTCATCTAGGGTTTGTTATATTTTAAGTAAGCAAGATGGTCAGTTAAAATTCATTGGTGTAATATTTCTGAGTGCAGTAGCTAGGCTGATAAAGTGATTTAGAACCCACAGAGCCCTGGCATGTAGCAGTAAAACCTTTCAATCCAAAATGAGGAGTAGACTGTTAAGGTATTACTTTTCTGTTTCCCAAATTTTTGTAGTGCCTCATATAGATGAGTGCTGAGGGGCTGATAAGGTGCAAGTCATCTTATCTGCCTAGTTCTACTCCAGAAAGATAAAGTACTTCTATCTCAAGAACGAATTGTGGATTACAGATAACCTTGTTTCTGGATTGGTATCTGAGGTTATATGGGAGGTTAAAAGTTTGCAGAAACAAGCATATTAATTTTGAAAAGGAAGACAGACAGTCAGCATGGGAAGCAGGCAAACACAACTTTAGTGGGTGTTAGCAATTCACAAAGATGTGATTTCATTTCCTGGGGCTAATAATTACAAAGTGATTGTGAACTGCACGTAGTTAACACACAGAGTTATGCTGTTACTTATTAGCTTAGTTAGTTTTCTGTCACTATCAGGCTTTCAAAGCCATCATCTTTAAAAAGAATTTTAATCTGTAATGACTGAAATACTATTTTCTGCAGGAGATGAAAGAAGGCTACCCAGAAGATACGAAGATGGTCAAGCGGCAGGTAAGAATGTGTAACTGTCCTTGGCACAGCAGTAAAACTAACTTGCTGTCTTTAAAAGTCCATACATTTGTTTATGTGTCAGTTCTCCTAATCAGTCAATGCTAAAAATGATCCATAAAGGATATATTAAAAGGACTCCACAGTCTTTCTCTGCTAGTTTGAAATGAAAACAATTCAAGGCATGTTGTAGGCCTTCAGAGTGGGTGGGGAAGTTGGGAGCATCTGCCAGGTTTTTTGCTGTCATTTTTGTAGTCAGAGAAGAGAGAATGCAGTTGTTAAGTAAAACCAAGTTAAAATAAAAGGAAACAACCAGCATAACTCATAAGACATTAATGTCTTGAAAAGTATGAGAAATCCAGGAATATATTTGAAAATTACTCATTGCCTGAACAAGTACAGTCTCCAGTTTTTGCCAGCAAAGACAGGTAGTGCTGCATTTTGGCACTCTTCTTTTTGAGATGTGTGTTCATTGCTGAGGAAAGGGCAGGATTTTTTTACATTAAGTAGATAATGCTGCTGTGCAATTCCAGTCATCAGTCCCAAAGAAAAGTATTGCTTAAGGTTTTTTATGGTCTCTTAATTTTTGTTTCTAGGAAATAACTTGGATACACGATTAGAAAACAAAAACGGTAATGCAACACAGTACCTGCAGATTTGTGATAGCATTAGCACTAATAGAGTGCTAAAACAAAAAACCAAGAAAAGGAGGAGAGGAGAGGCCAGGCAATGGCAAACAGGTAAACACTGTATGGTTATGCATATTGTCCTGGAGTGACACTTAACTCCTGTACTATTCCTTTAGTTTGTTTTTTTTTTTAAGGTGATGCAGAACTGAAAAAAAAATAGAAATGATGATTTGCATATTTCCTGTGTCCTTCCCCCCTCCAGTTCTGTGCACAGAAAATGTCATGATTTCTACCATTCAGAGTCAGTACACTGAGGGCTGATGCAGTTCCTTGGAATTTGGCAAGCTATTAGAAAGTACTCATGGGTGTCTTTACCACACGTACGATGCCACTGATCTGTTTGAGCAGTTTCTAAAACAAACCTATAGGAACTAGAGGTGCTGTGGATTGGTTGTTTTTAAACTGCTGAACCTTTCTCTGCCGCAAGTGTAAGTGCATGAAATCTGAACAGCAGTTGGCTGATAGAAAACTTCTTAATGAGTCAGTTTGTTTCCTTCATAACTGATTTTTGTTTGTTTAAAAACAGCTGTTATAATAGGTCCTGATGGACAGCCCTTAACAGTTTACCCTTGTCATATTTGTGGGAAAAAATTTAAATCCAGAGGATTCTTGAAAAGGCACATGAAGAATCATCCAGATCATATGATTAAGAAGAAATACCAGTGTACAGACTGTGACTTTACAACTAACAAAAAAGTAAGTTTCCACAATCATCTGGAAAGCCATAAACTTATAAATAAGGTTGATAAAACCCATGAGTTTACAGAATATACAAGAAGATACAGAGAAGCAAGCCCCTTGAGCTCCAATAAACTAATACTGAGGGACAAGGAGCCTAAACTACACAAGTGCAAATATTGTGACTATGAAACTGCAGAGCAGGGACTACTCAACAGACACCTGCTTGCAGTTCACAGTAAGAACTTCCCTCATGTGTGCGTGGAGTGCGGGAAAGGATTCCGTCACCCGTCAGAGCTGAAAAAGCACATGAGGACCCACACTGGGGAAAAGCCATACCAGTGTCAGCACTGTGTCTTCAGGTGTGCTGATCAGTCCAACCTGAAAACTCACATCAAAACCAAACACGGGACCGATCTGCCCTTTAAATGTGAGCACTGTCCCCAGGCGTTCGCCGACGAAAAAGAACTGCAGCAGCACACAGAGTTGTTTCAAGGGCATAAGACTCACCAGTGTCCACATTGTGACCACAAGAGCACCAACTCAAGTGACCTGAAGCGCCACATTATTTCTGTTCACACCAAGGATTTTCCCCACAAATGTGAGGTGTGTGAGAAAGGCTTCCATCGTCCGTCGGAGCTCAAAAAGCATAGCGAAACCCACAAAGGGAAGAAGATCCATCAGTGTAGACACTGTGACTTCAAAACGTCAGATCCTTTTGTACTCAGTGGGCACATCCTCTCCGTTCACACCAAGGACCTGCCTTTTAAATGCAAAAGGTGTAAAAGAGGGTTTAGGCAGCAGACTGAACTGAAGAAGCACATGAAGACCCACAGTGGAAGGAAGGTGTATCAGTGCCAGTATTGTGAATACAGCACTACGGATGCGTCGGGCTTTAAGCGCCACGTCATCTCCATCCACACGAAAGACTATCCCCACAGGTGTGAGTACTGCAAAAAGGGCTTCCGCAGGCCCTCCGAAAAAAATCAGCATATAATGAGGCACCACAAAGAGGCCATCATGTAATATATCATCTCCAGAAGGAAGCAATTTTAGAAACTGGGATGTGCTAATTAGGGAGGGGAGGGGGGGGGAATCTCATGAACTGTTTCTCCTGGTTCCAGAGCTTGATATTAAATCATAACTTTACATTCTTTGTATTAAAAGTCTTAAAAGTATTAGGGTTGGCAGGGGATCTCATAGCCCTAGGATTGTTGCTTATCCAGAACCTAAAGAGCACTAGAGAATGCAGAAGGGTGGATGGATGAATGTCTTAACTTTGCAGAGAGATGGATGAGTGTCTTCAGATGAATAGTATGACACATTGTTAAGCTATGGAAGACAAAAGGAAGATGGTTGTGTTATCCATTTTGTCAGTAACAGCACTTGTCTCCGAGGTGAAAACAGTTCAGGTATGGATGGGGTTATTTACAAATTGTTTGCAAAGGCAACTGAGTCTTAACTGCTTGTGCAGTTTTGCAAGGAGAGTCTTAGTCACTTGATTAGAACATTTTGAAATGGTGCCTGGAAGTTAAATTCCAGAACTGGTCAAATTTGGGGGGGAGGGGTTGTCCCTTTTTATTTTTAGTTTGGGGTTTTTTTACATTTTTTTTTAAACATTTCATTGGGAAACTTTTTTGTTTCCTGTATTAGTTTAGGTCCAAGGGATAATTTTTTAATGGTTTTCAAAGCTGCTAACCTATTCTATTGCAGGATGTGTTGTTGAAAATATAGCATTATGTTATGATCTCAAAGGTGGTGTTCTGGTGCTAGGGTTAAAGATGTGTATGTATATAATTTCCCTTTTTTATCTGAAATTCCAGTTGAATGTTGTTCAGTATGGCACATACAACAAAATTGACTTTTTTTTAAGGATAAAATGGATGCAGCTCATAGTGTTGTGACTCAACACGTTATGTTTTTTTCATGCTACTTTAAAATCTTCTTGAAAAAGAATATTAAAAACACAGTTGAAAACTGTAGGGTTTTTAAATTAAAATTGAAAGTACTTAGAAGTTCTTTAGGGCAGTGTTCTTAACAGGTATGACTATTACTGTCCTGCCTCCTAAGGTGAAATTCTAAAGAGAGACAGATAAAATTGCACCTTTTAATCGATTCTTTCACAAAACAAACAACAGAAAATCTATACCATACTATAAACATGCATTTTCAATCTGTAAGAAAGTATATATGCAGTATTTAACCAGAAAAATCTGCTGCCACTAGAGTTTGGAGGTGGATCTTCAGTTTACAGTGTATACATTTAAAATATGCATCCCTTTAAACAATGCTTTGTGTTAGCATGCTGCGAATCAAATGGCGCTTACTATAACCAGCTGGTCTAGGGCTATTTAATGACAAACCTGTTCATAAATGTTATGCATATAATGTGTATTTTTTACTTTTTTAGTTGCTTCATGTTTGCACACAGCTGTTCACATGAGACATTGTAACTTCATGCTATATTGTGGCTTTGTGTTTCAGATAATGTTCATGTTTTGGTTTTGCACCAGATGAGAATCAGTTCCTTGAGAATAAAAAATTTTTTTTATATTTCTAAACTTCAGAAAGTTGAATTTGGGAAAATCTCTTAGGAAAATCCGTGTTTCTGTGGCTGTAAAAACTGATGTACACGCTGTAAAATAAGATTGTCACTGTTCTGTGGGATTATGATTTCTCAATGTGTTCCTCATCGTAACGGGCATACAATAAAACGCAGCTCTTGCACTCCAAACTTTTTGGAGTTTGCTGTTCATTTATGGTCTTCAGGAAAGTCTCATTCTGTGTACATTGGCCTCATCTTTTTCATTGCATTATTCAGTAACTGCTGTGTAATAACAGTGCAAGTAAAGAGCTGTATGTATCAGACTGTAAGGGGAGACTGTTGTTTCATTTGACTGGCCTTATGAAGTTACAGGGAATGTATTTGTGCTGATGGCTAAGATAATGAATTATGAAATCTGACATGTTTCCCTTCAAGGAAAGAGAAGGTAAAATTGCTCACATATTTGGGAACAAGCCAGGTAGGTTTTGTCTTTTTATCTGTCTGATAAGAACAGCTTGCAAAATGAAAGACTGAAGCTATTGCAATCTTTATTTCCCTCTCTTTTTAGAATACTTGATTTATGACCTCAGCAGTAGATTATAAAACTTGGAGAGTGCAGTAGTCAGTGAACTCCTCATCAAGGCTTTCCAGTGGGCTCTCAGCCAGTGAGCTTGTAGGTTTTGTATAAAACTCCAGAAGTGATGGAGACATGACCCTGTTAATCATTTTTTGTTCTTCGTACTCTTTTCTTTTGGCATGCCAGCAGTCCAGGGAGGAGGCTGTAGCATTCAAAACAACTTAGCCATTATAAATGTGGGGTGTGGGAGTTTTAATGCTTTAGCCCTGAACTGTATATTAAATACATAGACTGAAGGAATCTCTTCATAGCAGGCTGGAGATGCTCATTCTGACTCTGTGACAAAGCACACATCCATGCTGGCTTGTTTTTCCACCTTCCAGAGGGACAGAATAATCAGGTATGTGAGCGTTGGAAACATTTTCTATGGTCAGCTTTTATTGAATGATTTAACCCCACGTTGCCTAAGAGTTCATGGGGCACAGAACAGGCCATGGGGGCTGGAAGTTTATCAGTTAATGGTTTGTCTCTTCTCTTGGCAGTCTGTGGACAGTGAAGCCCAGCTAAGAAGTCTGTGGAAACGAGGTCTGTCAGAGAGAGGAAAAGCCTCAAGACTTAACCCCCACAGCATTGAGGTTAATGGTTTGCTACCCATATGTTGGTATTTAAAAAACTAAGTTTGTCAGATTTTTTTGCTTGAGTAGTGGTTTTAAAATACACTAATTTACAATACTGCTGGGAGAGCGTGTGCTTTGACTTGACTCCTTGCTATCCAGTGCTGCTTTGATGTTGCTGACCTGAGGTTGAATTGAACGATAGAAGTTGGTGGGTTTGCATTTTGTTACTTACCCTGAAAACTCAGAACCATGTCCCAGGGGTGAATGAATTCCCATCATCGCTGTGATGTTGCATGGTCTCTGGTGTTTTCAAGGTGCTCTTCAGCAGGGGTGATCATCTTTTCAAGCATACAAGCTTTCCTTAGGAAGTGTACGTGTGTCTTGCCCTTTGCCACGTTGTCAGTAAGGGCTTCTGAGCTGTTTTGTTGAAAAGAGTCCTTGCTTGTCAGATCATTCCAGCTCTGTCCCTGCAGCAGCACTAACTAATGAGGTGAATTACCTCTCTCAGCACCGGGGAGAGGATGCCACTGCCCAGTACCAGCAGCAGGAACAGTGACATGAGCTGTACAGCTGTTCAGTCAGTGCCTGGGAGCACAGCACTGAGGATGTTCAACTGTTCTTGACCTCTGCCTGCTCCTGTGCTGCTCTACCTGATTCATAAACACATCATGGCTGCTTGAGCAAGCAGCAAGTTTCACAAACCTCTGGAAGGGTTGCTTAAAAATGTCAGATTTGTTTTCTGCCTTTTTCTAGTTGAATGACAGCCTAAGAACTCCAAAGAGCCAGGAGTGATTCATGTCCTGATCATCATCTGTATCTTTCTTTCTTCAGGTTTCAGATGTCCACAACTAAAGGTGGTGAAACAGAGAGAAGATACAGAACCAGCAGAGTGCTCCCAAGGTAAAGGTAAGTTAGTTACTTTGACATAGTATTTGAAGTCTGTGTCGACTCTCCAGGCAGAATGCTGGAGGTGTCAGTAACCTTTGACCCAGGGCTCTCTATGGCTTTTAGTTTACAGCCAAGGCAGAGAAACTTCCCTATTCCATGTGCTGAGTTGTGTGGAAAAGTCACTAACAGAAACCAGAAGACAATGTTCTTCTGCTGTTTGGTGTAAGAACAAAGACCTCTGCATGCTGTCAGCTTTGTTCAGGCAGTGAAGGTTTAAATAATAATGCTGTTGATAAAAACAGCCTTAATAGGGTGGTATCTGTTTTGTTGCACATACAGGAGGTAAATGCTCTTGGGAGTTTTCTGATTTGTTCTTAGGAAAAATAAATGTAATCTTAGTGGAGCTACCTAAAATTGAGGGGAAACATTACCTAAAGTGTACTGTTTGTAATTAGGGGGAGAAATGGCCTTTACAGAGATCACTGAAGGAGAGTGATGTGTTTCTGTAAGCTCCAGCAGAAATAAGGTTAGGCAAATCAGGTTTAGTTCAAGGGCAGAGGCAATAGCTGAGACTGCAGCAAATAACATGCACTTTTAGAGTAACAAATACTAAATGTGCTTTTTAAATAAATCTGGTCTGGGAAAAAAATGGCCAATATGACTCATCTGCTAGCCTAATTGAGCTTTTTGAAGAGGATCTATTACTTTATCTGTGAGTACAATGTGTTGTTAGCACCATCAGCTCTGTAGTATTTACAGTCTGCAGAAGACTTAAAATACTCTTAACAATCCTGAGAAGCTGACCTTTGCCACCCAGCACAGCATGGGCAGCTGTTGCTCCAGATCAGCAAAGCAGTATGTCACCTGCTTCTTCAGGTGTGGGGAACAATCACAGTGGTTTCAGATTTATCCTACTGCAGCTTTCTAGGCAGAAGAGTTCATTTGCCTAAGTGTGGACTTTGTCTTCAAATTACACAGCCCTGCCTGCATTCAGAGCCTGTGACTGTCCTTGAGGGGAGTTTACTGCTCACATGATGCTATGACATGGGCTAAGCCAGGGAGTTCAAGGAACCTGGGTTAGGAAATATGCTATACAACCCCTGCAGTGGTTGCAGTGAGGGCACACTAGGAATGTCCCAGCAATAACTCCTGTTTCTTCTCCTCCTAGCTGCTTCGAGCTGCTTGTGCAATGCTTCCAGCCAGTCAAGCCCAGCTGAGATCATGGCACAGCCCACAGTAAGTCAGCAAAGTATTTTGTCTCCTTCCAGTGGTTAACTGCAGGGTTATGCAGAGCTAGCAGTGTGATGGTATCAAACACCTGTGGTGGCCTTTCTCTTTCAGTCCTGTCATTGAGGTCACCAGAGGTGAGAAGTCATTAGATGACAGTGTATGTAACTGCAGCTACTTACTGGGCTAGAATACACAGACACTGTTGTTACCAGGATGTAACTCTGTGTATGTAGGTTTTACACTTGGCTCTTTCTACCCATTACAGAGGGCATGAGGTCACCTTAGGCATCTCACCATTAACTGAGCAGGACCCTGGTAGCCAGAAAAGGGACCTGACACTAGTTCTTCACTTCGGAAGATTCATTGTCTAAAAAGAAAAATAAAGGCAGGCTATATCACAGCACCCAAAACCACCCCCTCCAGTCTGTCACACAAACACAAGATGTTTCCAGTACAGATAAGACATGATTCAGAAGGTTACTCTTGGGTTTATTTCAGTTACACATAGCCTACAGCATTCTTTCACCATTAAACAGTATCTTAGTTGTGAGCAGAAATCTATGTCTGCAGAAGTAAAGCAAAGCAAGAACCCCTGGTGAAGAGCTAGAGCCTTTGATTGCATAGTTTTAAGTTCTCCCCTGTGAGTCTATTCTCTGCACTGTGTTGTTTAGACAAGCAGTCATTAATACCAAACCACTCTGAGATTTTCTGTGGTCCTGCAAGGAGCAAACATAGGAAATGGAAGGTTGGGCTGATAATGGCATTCAGTCTACAAGCTGTTTTCATACTAAGGTTTTCTATATAAAAATATACCAAGGTCTTAAAAGCTTCAAGCCCAGTAAATAAATACTTGTGGCTGCTTTGGGAGCTTATAAAGGTTCAGCTGAAAATACATCAGCTCTGAGGTCAGTAAGTTCTCTGCAATTAGCAGTTGCCCAGTGACCTCCCTGAGCTGGTCACTCTGGTCTTTGTCCATTCACTAGCTCAGCTGGAGGTGTTGTGTATCAGTGCAGGAATTTCCCCTTGTGTTTTAGCTTCCCTTCCATAGGCAGATGCAAGGTGTTTCTCAGTGAGGTATTTTTAAGGTTCCCCATGAAGGTTGTTGGGGTTTGCTTCATCTTCCCTAGGCAGTAGCAGACAGAACAGAATCCAGGCCTTGTCTGTGCTGGAACCAGCCCTTGCTCCCTAAATTCCTATCATTCTCACTTCTCAGCATGCATGGAGAGGACAGAAGAATATGGCTAATAGTATGGAAAGGAAAAGGTTTCAGACATCTTCCTTGTCTCTGATTGCTTCAGGACTGGCTGAAGAAAAGTTAGTCATGTCAAGAGAAAGAGCAGTCCACAGAAGCACAGCTGCTGCTGTCCTCTGAGCCAAAAGTGCATGAAAATGTACAAGTAGTACTTGCACACAGGTGTTAGTGGCAGACTAGGACACAGGTAACAGAGTTCTTTATGATGAGGATCTGACAGTGTTTTCCATCATCTTCATGCTTCCAGGTCCTTATGTGTTCCTCAGCCTTCATCACTATCAGCCTGAACCTTTTCTTGGATGCAAACTAGCAGAAAGTAAAGCAGCTTTAGTCGTTGTGAACTCCTCTGAGCAGCTCTGATGGCTTAAGATGTCTTTCATTCCTGAAAGAAACAAGCAGCTTGTCAGAAGGAAATAGACTTATTTCTGCATAAAAACCCAAAGTTCCTGGTCCATAAAGCATAGCTCAGGTAGTTACATTTATGTTCCCTAGCAATCTGACTTCCAAAGTATCTGAAGCAGGCAGAGGAGCTTTTCCTCCTTAATCAGTGCTCAAAACAGCTTTTTCTCTTTTGTACTTAACAGACACAACCACAACAGGAAAATACCAGATACCTCAATCATATGTGTTAAAAATTTTCTACCCTCGAAGTTCTAATGTAACTAGGATCAGTGATAGAACAGTTGAGTACCTTCACCTGAGTTATGTCAAAAGGCCTGAGCTAATCACTAATAGCTAATCACTATTTGAATGTTTGGCTCCTTGCTCTCAGTTCAAAACGCACGTCCTGGCTACCCTTCAGCACTGCTATTGGATAAGGAATGCAGCTAGAAAGATTTGGCTGGCAGTACATAAATACAGGGGAAGTAGTTGTGAAACTGGGAGTGAAGGTGAAATTGGCACTCTTCAAACTTTACACGTTTATCTTGCAGCAAAGTCATTTTGTTTCAGCTGAAACCTGCACTAGTGATTGATAGAGACCTTGGGAAACTTAAAATACAGACAGTTCCCGTTTATTTCATGGTACTGATCTCTTCAAATGCAGACTGCACTCTCCTTTTTCCTTTTTTTTATGATGGAAGGTATGAGTAATATTTGCTCAGATAAGCTGGGGGGGGTTGGCTTCAGCAGTGTAATTTCTTTATGATTTTTAATTCCTGATGTTCATCAGCTTGCAAGGCAACTGGATGAGTTTCAGAGATAAGCAGTAAAACTCTGCTCTTTGCCAGTGTCCTCCACCTTTCATTTTCTTAATCCTACTGCAGGTATCAAACCCTTTAGAACACACCAAGTGTTTTACCCTTGGTCTGCTCAGGCTGCTCACGTACCTCTTGGTCACTGCTCTCTTTAACCCTCGTTTCTTGGTGCCACTGTGCCATGCTGTGTCTGCAGACAGCATCAGCAGCTGCTCACAACACATAGCTGTGAACTGGCCACGCTGATCTTTCTCAGGCCTCTGCTATGTACTCAGGCTTGGCAGCTTTACCGAGTGCCCTGTGACATGAATAGCTTCTGCAGCCCTGTTTTCTATTTTCACTTCCAATCACACCTTCAAACGTCACCATTCCTCTCCATTTCCTGGGTGAGTCACTGCCCTGTCTCACTGTCAGTTTCAGGGATGTGCTGTTTGGTATGTTCTGGTAGTAGTCTGGGGTCATTAACAGTGGTGATTCAGAGGGACACTGCCCCTCCAAAACACTCCTTCACTCTGAAGCCCAACACTGAAAAGGTTCCTGCCCAATTACCCCCGGACTGCCCTGTGCCTGCAGGCAGAGGCTGCTCTTAGAGCAACACAACTTCTCCTGTGAAAGGCAATTACGTGTCAGGGAACACAACAAAAGGTTGTTCTATTTATGCTCCACCCAACAATTACTGCCTACAGGAGACAGTTCCTTGACTTTCATCAATCCCTTTGCTTCTACAGCCAAGTTCAATTCACTCTGGCTTTCTCTCAGATGTCAGGTCTGGCTCATACCTTCTTTGAAGTTACACTGAATACTTAGGAGTGGCAGAGACTGAACAGTCAATCTCTGGGTAAACTTACATGTTTCCATATTTCTCCAGTCCTCTCGATGACAATACTTTGGGATTTATTGATGGGTGATGTAACCTTGTAGTCATCAGACAAGAGGCCCAGGATGGGATACTGATTCCTGTACCTGTAGCAAAGAGAGTTGCAAAGCTGTGAACCCTCTGCACAGCCACATGGAGACCTCTGACCCCGACCTCCCCACACAGTCCTTCCCATTATTTTCACTAGTTACTGAAGAGCTGCTGCAGTCTTCACATAACCTCACCCCTCCAAGCACTGTTCCAGGGCTTGGCACTGAATCCTCCCCAGAGAGGAAAACCTCTCAGTGGTTTCCTCCTGAACAGGCAACATTAAGACATTTGCAGGAACAGCTTGGTTACTAGAGGCTCTACAACAGAAAAGGTAGAAGGCTGCATTAAGAAAGGTGAATAACTAACTACATTACTTCTTGGTGATGATAGTTGTTACACCAGGGGACTGACTGCCTGATAACTTCTCCTGCTTCAGCCGGAAGAGGTCCTGAGAAAACCAAAAGGAAACACTCCAATGAAATAATGGTTAGTGAAGTATTGAAGCAGTATTCTCTGAACTGTTCATTCACTGAAGTCATATAAAGTATTTGCAGAAATTCCTCTGAAGGAGCAGTCTGAAACAGTCTGTCCTTCCAAAAGGCTGGCAGAAGACTAGCACTGTTAAAAAAAACCTCCTACTCCTGATTGCTTAGGCAGGAGAGTCCAAGTGACTTCCTGGTGAGTCTCCACCTCCACAGTAAGTGGAGGCTCAAAGGTAGAAATTCTTAGAAGAGAAATAACTGTGTTTGTTATTTTACCTCTTGCTGTTGTTTAATAAAAGCATCTTTCTCCTCCAACATGGATGTCAGTTCATGCAGCTTTATTTGCAAGTCACTGTTACTTCCTTCTCTCCTTGATATATCTTGCTGGAATTGACACAACTGATTCTGTAAAAGACAGGTTAAGGAAGGGTTAAGGTGCTTGGGGCTCCTTTCAAGTTCTAATCTAGGAGTCCAGATGTATATTTTTCATTAAAACCATGAACAGTAAAACCTCCTGATTTTCAAATCAGAATGCTGAGCTGCACAGCAAATTCAGGAGGTGCTAATTGACTGCATTTTACCCTGTATCAGTGTACTTTGTTTTGCAGCTCAGAAAGCGAATGTTGAATTGGTTTCCAGGCTGGTAAAATATTACTACTGAGACTTAAATGAGAGACATTTCCTACATACACAAAATACCCTTTCATGAGAGGCTGCTAATCTGAATAATCCCCAACTTCTATAGCTAAGGAATTGTTTGGTTTATTTAAAAATAACAGTTGTAATGGTTTCTGAGCCATCATTACTGTCTAGACATTGAACACATTAAGTATGCAGACCCAAAAACAGCGAGAAAGTCCACATGGCCAATTTCTCCTGCTCCTTCAGGAAGGGACGTTGCTTCCCTGCAGTTGTACCTGGGCCACGTTAAGGAACTTACCCTGAGGTTGCGGATCTCACGGTCTTTGTCCTCTCTCAGGCTATTGATCATCTCCACATACCGGCTGGAGAGTTCATCTGTGGAGGCCTGGAGGCTTGGACTGGAGCAGCTCTACAGGAAATTCAATGTATGTTTTAGTTAAGAGTTTTCATCATGAATGCATCTGTATCTGTGAGGAACAGCTACTGGCACAGAAGAGGTGAGGCTGTTACCTGCAGTCTCAGGTTCTGAATCTCCTGCTCCAAGGCTCTCTTGCTGTACTCCAGTTCCTTTAGCTGACAATCCTTCTCTCCCTCGTTCAGCCGGAGAGAGAGGAGCTGCTCTTCCAGAGAGCGACATTTGGCAGTGCTGTCTCTCAGCCCTTGCTGGAAAGCACACAAGGGGAATGAATGCATGGAATTCCTTAAGGAAGTAACAGGGCCACACACCCCTCCACCCACGGGTACCAGCAGCAGTTACTCACACTACTCAAAAGGCAATATACTGGCTAGTGTGGGGCTGTCTCTAATTACACTGAAAATATGCTTTGAGATTTACCTGCTGCTGACGATTATTTTCCCTCAGAGAAGTCAACATAGTTTCATATTCCTTTACTTGAGAATCTTTAAAAGACAGATCCTTCTTAAGGCAGACATTTTCAGTTTCCAGCTTCTGTAAGACAGCAGTGTTTACAGTCAAGAGCTGCAGTTCCTCAGTAAAGTTTTCCCACATTCAAGGTACAGCATACTGAGCAGTTAGTAAGTGATGTTTTAGATCAGAAAACACTCTGGGGTTTGGGGGTTTGTTTTGAAACTGTTTTTTAACTACATGGCACACAGTTGCCCACTGCTGTATCTGTGGCTTTGTGTGGTGTGGTAAGGACTGGGATCCTATACACTGCTCTTTATAGTCATAGTTAGTTACTAAACAGAAATCAACAAACCCCCAAAACTAAGAGTATTTCCCTGCACAGACTTTGTTCTGTGCTAAACACAACAGTTAACATTCCCTCTCCCCTCCCTGAACTTTTTTGCACAGTGCTCTGAAGTTTCCAGAGTTGCTGAGTACTTGGGCTGGTGTGGGCAATGCTTCTCTTTCCTAACAGCAATTATCTACTGTCTGGATCAGCAGACGCAGAGCTCCAGCTTCCAAACTGGGCTGCCTGTACCATAGAGAACCACTGGAGGTATTAAGAGCCATGAGCTTAAAAACAGCCTTCCTGTGACTCCTGTCAGGAGGGAAGGGAACAGAAGGCTCCAATGCCATCACTAGTAACTAGGCACTGGGTGTATAAGCCTTGTTCACATTCAGAGGAAGAACACAGCTCCACACAGGTACACCTGCAGAGGTGACGTATGCATTGTATTGACCATTTCAGGCCTTCAAATGCACTTTCACTCAGCAGGAGCTTCTCTTCCTTTGGAAGTATTTAGCTTTTTAGGCTTCAACAAATGGAACACCTGAAAACCACTGTGAGAAAGAAATGCAAGCCTCATCTACTGCATGAGCCTTGCAAGCCCATCCATAACCAAACCAGCCATTTCCAGCAAACCAGCTATAGCCTGGGCTTCATAAATCCAATGTCATCCTAATGGACATCCCACTGACAGGTAAAAACGAAGAGATGAGGCCATGGGAACTGGCACAATTAGAGCTTACCCCCAGGTCATCCTGCAGATGGCAAAGCTCTTCACGTAGATTCTTGAAAGTGGAAAGCACAAGTCTCAAAGATTTCTCTGATGTCACTCTCATCTAGGAGGAGAAAAGATGAGAAGGTGTGTTCCTGATGTAACAGTTAGTAAGCTTTGTTTACAATGTGCTTGGCAATAGGTAGAAGAGAAAACTGCTGAAAATAACTTTTGCTGTGAGAACTACTGCTCAAGTGCCCACAGATTCACAAAGAAACACATCTGGATGCACTTTGTCCTGCAAAACAAATTACTGTAAATTACTGCCTGCTAACACAGGAGAACATCTTGGAAAGGGAAGGAACAAGGCAGTAAAGAACTGGGCTTCATCTGATTCCTCCCCTTAGCTTCATTTGTGGATCACTGCAATTGAACCAGACTGTCAGGATCTCCATCACTCTGCTAATCAGCTCTTGTCCTGTTTGCTTGGTGCTGTTCTGTGACTGAGGCTTCACAAATAACATTTCTAGTGTAACTCTGCTGTATGTTTGAGTCTTTAATTAAAGTGGAATTTCACTTTTGCCTTACAGTTTTGTTGGTTTTATTGTGAAATAAACTGAGAAGATTAAAAAAAAAGGAATTAAGTCAGAATGGTTGAATTTAGACTATAAAAGTACAAGGAAATCCCCACTCTGCCATTACTGAGTGCTAGAGGCTGCTCAGTTCCAGAGGTGTTCTGTACTTCACCAGTGAAATTCTCCAGACTCTTTAAAAAGACTCTTAGGCCTCTGGGCATACCCAGCCCAGTCTTTGTCTGAGCAGTTTGACAGCTGGCTCAGGCCTCCTGGGATGTCAAAACATACCACACATAACTCTGAGAGGCCCGAGGGGTCTGTAGTCCCACAGCACACTTTGTATGTACACTGACAAGATCTGGTTTCCCCAAAAGACATTGTAGCTGCTTTTTTAAGCATAGGTGTGAGAATGCAGAACCAGCTGGACTTAGAGAAAACAGGAAATACATGTTTCAGCTCTTTCACATACAGGTGAGCTGAACCAACTCCCTGGGATGGGGTTCTGACAGGAGGCCAGGAAATATGTTAGTGCCTGTGTCCATCTCCACTGTAAAAGAATCACAGAATAGTAAGTTGGAAGGGACCTGGGAGGTGACCTTGTCCAACCTTCCTGCTTAAAGCAGGATCAGCTGTGGAGTCAGCCCAGGTTGCTCATTCACAACTTGATTCAAATGGATTTGTTTTTCTTTTAAGCAGGAAGTGATTCTAGGCTGCAGCTCCCAGGTAGAATCACCTTACCCCTACTGCAGGGAGACCAGATCTGGACACACCTGCTGACAGTGCAGCTCTGGGATCCTGTTCTAACACACCTCCATGTCAAGTGGTTCTGGAGTCGACAGTGGGATTCATCCTACAGCACTGGTTTTAGAATCTGGCAAAGGCAGGGCCCACCTCTAATTAGCTATTGTCAGAGCACTCCAGAAAGTGCTCAAATGTTTGTTTAAAGAACACACTGCAGAGAGTATTAACAGTGCTGGGAGCAACAAAACAAACAACCACTGGTGCCTGACTGACCTCCAGCCAAACCCCCAGGCTGCTGGTAGAAAAGTCAGGGTGAGATGGTTGAGTGCCTAAAGAATGAGATCAGGAGAAACACAAAAGCCTTCATCATGGCACCAAAACAGAAACAGTTAAGTTTCGTCACTGAATGTTAATAGCATATCTCAGAAGCTAGGTGTGTTTAGAGGCTTTCAAACAGAACATTTGTAAAAGGCCAGGCCTAAGCTGTAAGCATTGTATGGACTTGGCAATTGATCCTCAGTTCAGCATTCAGTAAAGCACCTCCTGTTTGCTTTCAGCTTTTAAAGTAAAGCATTAACATACAACACAAACAAATAAAAAGATGAAAGATCTGTGTTCTCCTATAGTTGGTCAAAAGCCAAGGTGGTTTCCAGTGAAACTGCAAGCAAGCACCAGGAAAGCCAAGTATAAAATACCCACGTAATGTGTGGAACCAACTGCCACAACATGGCACTTGAAGCCACCTGTGTGATTCCATACCCTTTACACCAGAAGAAACAGAATAAGCAGACTATAAAGTGAAGCATGTTATGTACAAAGTCCCTAGTAAGACAACTTCCCCTGTTTGATGTTACTATAGGCTCACACACCTCCCCCCCACCCCATGGCATACCTGGAGGAGATAGCGAATCTGCTGCTTTGTTGCCTCAGAGAGTCCTTTAGGAATTAGTTCTTCAATATCTTCAGTCTAAACAAAGAAGGGAGGAAAGAGGAGATCTCGATTAAGAGTGCTGCTTGGTAGATGATGTCTGTAGACATGGGCAGTCTGTGCTGCCAGCTTGCATCCCTCTCTCTGTGACAGGCACTGTGCCTCAGGTCCTGCAGCAGCCAGCAGTGCTGAACAGCAGCTCCACTGGCAAGAAAGCACAAGGCCCTTTGAAAAGCCAGTGAAAATACATGGAGCTGTGGAAGTTTCACTTTACAATGAAATCACTATTGGCACAACAGGAAAGACTTCCAAAATTTGACTGCCAGAGTGGAATAATGCAAATTATTCAAGTTTCCTTTCAATATCACCCCATTTGCAAATACGTGCCAAGCAACAGGGTTCAGGCTCTGCATGTTATTAACAAGCAGGAACCACTGAACAAAGACAGACCAGCGTCCCTCATTTAAACTGCCTTGGCTTAATTTGCTTGAAGCTCCACACCATTGTTAGTAACACTACATGTCAGGGAACAGCTTGCCAAGAGGATGCCTGATGCTTACCTGACAGGTGAATTCAATGTCATGGGTCCTGTAAAACAAACAAAATCCAAGGGACCAATTAAGAGGAAGCTTCTTGAGACTTTTAGGAATTCATACCTACATTCACAACTATAAAATACAGAGCAAGGAAGGCTCTTCATAAGAGCTGTCACCTTCCTCTTGAAAGTGCTTGGCAACATGAGTTGTTAAATACAACTCCAAGCAGGAATATCTGAGGAGCCTGGAGTACTAACAGCAGCACAGCTAACACAGGCCAGCTATCTCCATTTCTTGGGGCAGTTATCCCAATTACATTTGGTTAACCCAAATACACTCTTGATTGGCTGGGCAATGGTTTACCCAGAACTATGCTGCAACATATTGACATGCCTGAAGTGTTTGCTTTGCAGTGTGTGTCAGGTTTTTTGTGATGCTCAAATTCCCCTGCTCTGGGGACCACTTTACTTCTTTCAGTGAACTTGGAAAGCACCTAACGAGGCAGAGTGAGGGAGAAGAATGAGACAGTGTTGATGGTGAGGGAAGGGTAAGAACATTGTGAAGATTTGGACTACTGGCTGCTGTGACTTTGCATTTCTTTTCACAGACAGTCTGCAGGGCTCTGCAGAATACATGCTGAACATGATTTGCATGGAGCTGCTGAGCTTTATGCCTTATGTTGAGCAGCTTTTAATCCATGACATAACACCGTGACAGAACAAAGGAAATGGCAGTTTGGACACTGGGTTGTTTCTTCAGGATGTAATAATAGAATTGTGTCATTGAATACGCGTCAGAGCATGCCGCAAGTGCATTTGTTTACACTCTGAGGGAACAGGTGTGGGATACCATATTAGACTCAACAATTTGAAAAAGCATCAAATTCAATAGATTTCCTTGGCTTACAGTGTTTCTATATCCTCAGTTACTCAGCAAATTAGATGAACGTGCCAATACACAGTCAACGCTAGTTGTCAGGGAAGGAAGAAAAACCAACTTGCAAATACTGTTCTCTGACTAGTGGAATGCCAGGCTTCCTGGGAACACAGAAATGACAGAACAGACCCAATGCCAATACCTTCCTCCTATCTTCTCCACATGCTGCAGTAAACAGCTGTGCAAGTCGTTGGTCTTGCGGCTGAGTTCAGCGAGGAGCTCACCGAAGTAGCGGCAGTCCAGCTGGTCAGTGTGTTCCTGAGAGCAAGTCACCTAGCAGAGGAGACACAGGAAGATCATAACTGAGTTCCCTTTTATGGGATGAAAGCTGAACATGACTATGCTACAAGGAGGAGGGATTTGGTTTGGTCTTACTGATTTACAGTTTGTTTACACTGTTGTTTTCCTTGGTACTGAGCCTTCCATATCTTCTGGCTTTCAGTAAACTAGCCAGAAAATAAACTACTGCCCTTACAAGAGGAAATACACAAAGTAGTATCTTCTACAGCACTGGCATCAGCATTATGCTCAAAGTGTTCAGAATTAGGGAATCTCATTAAAATACATGCAATAAAAGCAATCCTGAATTGATGCTGAGTTTATAAAGTAATGAATCTTTTCTCCCAAACTAGAGGCACACTCCTTCCATTACTCAATCTGTGTTGTACAAAGACTGACAGATGAAACCTGACTCAGTCAAAGGGTAACACTCCCAGATAAAGAAAAAAAACCCAAACAAACAAGCAAGGCTTAACCCAAAGGACAATAGAATGATGATTGGTCAGTACACCAAAGCACAGGTCTATGCCAACAAGAAACAGGAAATAAGACCTAAAATAGCTTTTTCTTTCCTTCTTAACAGCAGGTGACAAAGTCACGGGCAGTTCTAGGCAATGTCTGCAACCACGGCATACCAAGAAGTTACCTGCAACAGGTGCACAGGCTCTGCTGTTTCCTTACAGCAGGTGTATGGTGCTTAATTCCTTACTCTGAGTTTGAACAGCAACTTCTGAGATGGGGGATTAGGGATTTCATGTATCTGTAAAATGCTGTACTCTGCATACAAAAGCAAAGCACCCCAATGTCATGGTAACAGAAGAGCAGAGCATTCAGCACACGGCTCTTACCGGTTCGCAGGTTTGAACTGTTACTCTCCTCACGGTATTTCCTCTGCAGTCATCGTTCACAGAGACTGGAAATACTTCACAGGGGCTGCTGGTCTGCGTCTGCTGGCACTGGTGAGTGACCTGGGACTGCTCGTTGTGCTGGCAGGGCTGGGTAACATAGCACTGGTCAGCCTGCTGGGCAGTCTGGCACTGCTGGGAAAGCTGATACTGCTTCTCCTACAAACGAGAAGGGATTTTTTTAAGCTGCTGGACACCTCTGAATGAGATGGAAGCTTGGTATGGATACAGAAATGACTGAAATGTCATTTTGGCACAGAAAGACTGGTGACAGTTTCAGACACGTTAATAATCCTAATAAAACTGGGTTTTTTCCCTAACTGAACCTGAGTTTGCCTCACACTTTCATACTCAAAGTTGTAATTCACCAACTCCTCAAATTTTAGTAGCAAGGAATGAAAAGCACAGAGGAGATTCTGTTCCCAAGCTGTATGTTTCATTCTGTTGTTACTCATGACATACTCAGGCAATGGGGACCTCCATTACTTAAATACACATGCACATCCTGTTTCATTACCTACTTCAGAGATGAAGAAGGGCTCCAGATAAAACTACTTACTGAGTTGTTATTTCAGAAGAACAAACAGAACAGTACAAGAAACAGCTCAAGCCATTTTCCTTTGTGAGTGCTTTCAGCAGTTCCAGACTCAGGGTGCACAATATACAAGGGACCTGTGCATCTTGTGTTTAAAATCAGAGAGAAGAGCTGTTTACAAAACCTCCCACCAGAGAACACATTAGAAACTAGTTTATGTTCCAGTCAAAACACTGAAAGTTACTGATTTCAGCACACTTAAATTGTTTGCCTAGACTGTGGCTTTTACAAGTTTACTTCAAAAATGCCTATTTTGTATTCTCTGTGGGAGAAAGTACATTTTTCAGGTAATTTCGACTTAAAACTCAGAATGCTGACTGTAAAAGGTTGAACCAACTTCTCCTTCTGCACCAACATCAGAATGCAGAGACTACTTTACGCCCACAGCAGTAGGTGAGGAGCTCCCACTGACATTCCAGTGATCTGAGGAGCTTTCAGAGCAGGTGTGGAATGGGCTACACACCCCTGAGCAGTCACAGCACACTGCCTGCACTCTTTCAACACATCTTAACTTCACCTGAAACAAATGGAGTTTGCCTGCTCCAAAACCATGGTGCAGTGTAAACCAAACTGATTTGTGGTGGCAGACTGGGAAATTTTCTTCTGAACTACAGAGTCCTGATTTGATAGAAATTTAGATACCCCTGGGCAACAAAAACAGAAGTAGAAATATGGTTTCCAGAAGTATACTCTACACATTATTTTCTTTGTACAGCATCTGTGGAAATAAAGAGGCTATTACTCATAATTATTTCTTCCCCCCTCCTTTCCACTTCAGAGAATGGATATCACACCTTACCTGTCTATCTAAAATCCAGAATGGCATGAAAACTTCAGTTTTAAAACACAAAGCAAAAACCACATAAGAGAAATCACTCTATTAAAAATTAAGTGTTTCAGAGCAGTAAAAAAAAGGAGCCTTTTTTGTTACTGACAAACACCAGAGATGAAATTTCAGGTAGTTTTGTAAAATAACATTTTTTTCAAGAATGAGTAAAATAATAATGAAGATGACAATAATAATGATGGCAATAAATAATATTGTTATTAAGAATAATAATAATTTGTCTTTTCAAGTCATTTGTAAAAATTGCTCTTGGTCATTCTGTTGTGAAGCTACTGCAAGAAACTCAGTCTGTGCAGATTGACAGTGCCAGACATACAACAACAGTTTTTACTGTCAGTCTGAAATAATAGATTCTTTGTAAAAAAAGAGCAAGTGTTCCAACTTCTGCTTCCTTTACATACAAAACCTGGTTTCTTTACTTTGAGAATGTGTCCTGTAGCTCAACAAGGCAATTCTCAGGTTGAGCAGTAGTCTCCCAAAAAAACCCCAACCACCAAACCCAAACAACCCACCATTACTTTTCTGCTACCAGCTCCATTTTCTTTTGCAATAGATAATACAACCAACCAACTCACTTGGAGGGGATTTAATAGCTCATATTTTCTTATTGTCTTTTCATAGATGACATTATTTCCAGGAAAGAAACTCCCTCCTCTCAGAAATGGGGATAATGGCTCCTGTAAAACATTTCAATACAAACATTCACAAATGTGGTCAAACAGCAAGTTCAGAAACAAGTGTAATTTTGATTAAAAAATGATGTGGAGTTTTTGTGATTTGAAGACACCTACACTGTGGTATAGTTCTGTAAGATAAAGACATTTGAGTGCATCTCCATTTGGAAACAAAGTGACTCTGCTTCCATCTAGACAACGTGTTAGAAATTAATCTCCCCTTGGAATGCTCCTGAAGCATATTAGCAGAGACCCAACTGCTGCAAGCTGGGAGAGCCTGACTGGTGATTCAGGAGAATTTTCAATCCCCAATCATTTCATTTCTCCCCATCAGAGGTATGGGACATGTGATTTCAAACTGTTGAGCATCCCCAGCTGGAGGCAGCTGAGTGCTTTACCAGATCAGGAGAATTAAGGGAGAGTTACATAAACAGAACCCCAGCACTAGGCAGCTTTCCTACCTGATCAGGATTCTCAATAATAATCCTTCGAATAGTGCCCTGCAAGGAAGAAAACAAGCCAAGATTCAGTGATTACTGTACTGGAATCTCTACAACCTTTTATCCTCAGAGCTCAGGCTTACATGGATTCTCAGAGTAATCTGAATGTGGTCATCAGCTATGAACATACTGAGATCCACTGCCCAAAATCACCTAGAAATGTTTTCAAGCCAAAGCCTTTCCCCTACAAAGGAACCAGACCATGTACAACCCCCAGGGGAGTAAACCCCTACCCAGCACGGCAGTATCCAATCTGTTCCCCTCAGTTTTAAGAGTCTGGGTTTTCTCCATCACCTCTTTGCTGGTCTGACAGAATTAGTCCTTATTTTCTGTATGTGACAACAGAATAGGATACAAATCAAAGCTGACCTCCTGGATCCTTCAGGGATCCCATGTCCCTATTCCACAGTCACTGTCTTTACTTACAGTCTTTCACACTATGTATCAAGGTGTAAAGGATATAAGTCTTAAACACTTGTTCTTTCACCACAGGAAGAAAATTTGTGTTTTGCTTCAACCCTAAAATGAAAGGGCAGAGGAACTGCCAACAAACCACATCAGGTGACTGTCCAATGCAGCAAGCTGTGGCAATTGTTTCCAACAGTGGTCACAAAACTCCAATACCCACATGGAATGGGCATGCTCTTGAACGAAAAATACAATATGCCCTTTTAAATCACAGAAATCCTGAAGTGGCAGCAGTTTTGTTCATTTACAAATAGGTTTTTTCCCAGCACAATCTACAAGCAACTGTGGACACTGCCTGCCATTTCGTGGACCACCACCAGTTGCAACCAATCATACACACTGCCTAAAGTCTCCACATCCAGCTCTTTAACCAAGTGAGCAAATTCCCACTGAATTTAATCTGTGGATTGGGCAATTTTTTAGTTTACAGCAGACTATTTATTCTTCCTGACATAACAAACTTCTGATTTCCATAATCAATCATTACTGCCACAATATAAAGAGGATATAAAACTACTAGAGAGCATCCAAAGGAGGCCATGAAGACAGGGAAGGGTCTAGAGGGGAAGCTGTATAAGGAACAGCTGTTACTTGGTTTCTTCAGCCTGGGGAAGAGGAGACTGAGGGGAGACCTCACTGCAGTCTACATCTTTCTCATGAGGGGAAGTAGAGGGGGCAGGAGCTGACCTCTTCTCTCTGGTGACCAGTGACAGGACCCAAAGGGACAGCATGAGGCTGTGCCAGGGCAGGTTTAGGCTTAGCATTACGAAAACGTTCTTCACCCAGAGGGTGGTGGAGCACTGGAGCAGACTCCCCAGGGAAGCAGTCACAGCACCAAGCCTGACAGAATTCCAGAAGCATTTGGACAAGGCCCTCAGGCACATAGTGTAATTTTTGGGGCTGTCCTGTGCAGAGACAGGAGTTGGACTCAATGATCCTTTTAGGTCCCTTCCAACTCAGAAGATTCTATGAGATTCTTCCCTTAAACAGTGGGCAGTGCTTCGGAAGCTTAGAATGCTGCAGCTCAGCCCTGGAGACATTCTTAACTGGGCAGGAGCATTAAAGTAGGTCAGATATCCAGTTGTGAACTGTTGCATAAGTTTAGGAAGCCTGAAGCAGTTTTCCAAATTTCCCAAGAATGAATCATAACAACATCAGGAAAGAGAAATCAAACTAGAGAATAAACTGTTTTATCAGCAATCACAGTAATTAAGAAATCTCAACATTTTAAGTGCTGCAGGAAACTTAGAAAGATATTTACTCCTCCCACTCACTGAGTACTTGAGGAAAGGAACCCCCTGACACCAACAGAACTCTCTATCAGGACATAACACTGAGGACACAGTATGGAGGAGAACACAAAGCCCAATTCCTACACCACTCTGACATCTACAGAATTTGAACTAAAAAGCAAAATACTTAAAAAAAACAATGCCCACTGGTCCCTCCTTCACACCAGTTTCACAGCAGGCATACCCAAACTCCCAGCACCTCTTCTGACACCCAGCTTCACACTGAGTCTTGCTCTACTGGCTCTGTCCACCCCAGAGCACTCCAGTGCTACAACAGCACGAGTATCACATGGGAGCAGGAACTCTTCTCAGAGTTAACTACTATTGTATGGCAGATGAGAACAAGATGAGCACTGTGCATGAAATTAAAAGACATATTTTCAATTTACTGAAAAGTTGGACAAACCTGCCTGAACTAAATCAAGCTGCCACAGGGCTTTGGAAGGCACAACTCACACTGTCTAGGCTAGAGAGGATAGCATGCAAAAATGGTTTTAGCTAGCTACTTCTATGTTCTCAGAAGAATACATTCAGAACTGAGAAGACTACAGCATTTTAAGTTGAAGTATACTTTTACAATATTCAAAAGGATGGTCTAATCATATGTGGAATATGATATAGAACCTGAGAGCATTTTGCTTGGATAAAATTATGCTTATTTTTAGGATACCCAAAACTCTTTCATTTCCAAAGAACTTTGATGCAGACACATTTCCCTCCCTTCTTTCTACACACAGATTTGCCTGCCCTCCTCCCATACCAGCCAAGCAAGCTGGACTCGCACGGGCTGGGACTGGGAGCCCTGTGTAGCCCTGAACTACCCACACACGCAGCTCCTCACTCTGCACAAGGAGATGCCACCTCTGAGGCCTCTTCTCTCACAGCACAGTGTGCTTCAGGAGGTTCACATCAAGATGACCTCAGGCTACTTTCATGTTTTCCATCATTCCCAAGGGGCACAGCTCAGGCTACTCTCTAATTTCCTGCAATGTTTTGGAGATGCAGTATTTTGTAACTGGGAGAAGGAAGGAAAGGGTGGGATTTTAATGGGGGAGAGCCCAGTGCTGTTGTGGGTTTCAGTGGCATGACTGAGATTCGTAAGGGCCTGACCAGCCCTTCTGGGTCTATGTTTATCATTTCAAAAGGTATAAGCCAACACTTTCATAATGATTCTTGCTAGTCTTTAAGATTTTTAAATCAGATTTTAAAATTTTTAAAGCAGCATTTGATAGATTTATCCAATTATCATGGGAAAATTTCATGCAAAACCAATCAAGACACTAACTTTTATTTCAACAGGTTTCCCTTAGCTTTTAGACAAAACAATGATTAAGGTGAGAATTTCATCTATGTCAAAACCTCTTATCCATAACATATTGTCTTGTTCAACACAAGCTAATCAGAATGTATGAGTTACAGTTGGCAGCTGCAATGGGGAAATGGCAGGCTACATTTCAGGGCTGTTTCAAACAATACAGACGAATCTTACAAGCTGGTTAATAATTTGCCATTTTCACAGCAGGAGGTGAGAGCCCTTGGCCCTTCACAGAACCAAGTTCAGCCATGAAAAGATCTTAAAAACTTTCTCACATGGATAGACAACTGCTACTGAGGCTGTCAGGATTTTGCCTTCTGCACTGACAGCAGGCATCTTGTTTGTGCCATTTCATGCATTATTTTCTCATGACCATGCTGAAAGGGTTCCTATGTGTAAGCCATACTGGAAGAGAATTTATTCTGCACAGCACTCTTCATTTAGATCAAGCAGATGAGAGCAAAATTTGCTGTGATTTGCTCCAGATGAAGCTTGCCATGACTGGGAGTAGTGTTTGGCTTCTACATCAAGGATAAAACAAAGTTAGACTAAAAAAGGAAAGAAAACTGAATCCTGAACCACAAAAAATACAACCACGTGTGCTATATGCACACACACTTCACATTTTTCCTCCCTCTAACATATTAAAAACAGACTTGAACACAACAGAACACACCAACTGTGTGACTAAATAGACAGCATATCAACAATGATGTATATATCTGTTACCATTAAACTACAAAATCTCTTTGTAAGTAAATGAAGTATTGCTTAAAGATAAGGTTTTTGCCTTATCAACAGCAAGAAGCTTAAACTACAGCTCTAGGCTGACATTAGCTGAAAATTCCAGTGTTAAATTAAACCATATACGTGAGTTAGGTATTGTTACATTGTACAGTTTATGTAGCTACCCATGATCTCCTCAAAGGGGAACTGAATCGACTCTGATAACTTCCTGCACTCTTCCCAGCACTTCTGACAACTCCCATGTCACACCAAGTACGCAACTTCTGTCTACTCTTAGCTGACTTCCCCATTCATTACTGTTTTCTTCTTTAATAACTTCCTAATAATCTTTATTAAGCACCTTCCCTGTGTCATTAAAACTGCAACCCACACAAAGCCTGATTTGCACTACACCCTCTTTTAAGTCTAATCCAGCAAAACACTTCAGCAAGAAATTATTTTTCATCAGCACAACTTAATGGATTCAGTGACTAAAACCGGTGTTGAAAATCAAACATACTCTATAAAGCAGAGACAGCATTTAAGCCTAAAATTGGTCACGTACTTATGGGAGTAGAGGAAGCCTGGGACTGCAGTATTTATTCTAATGAATATTTAATTAATTGGACACAATTCAGACTATCATCTAGCCTAGTTGAGCAGATCACTTATCTGGGAGGTGAGAGACCAGCGTTTACACTCCTTCCCCACATCTTGCACAAGAGGGATTAAAAGCTCTGATATGGCAGCGATGCGTCTGTCATCCCAAGGCATATAAAGGTGTTAGTGAAGCAGCTCACTTTCTGGAATTTACAGAAGCCACGCTGCAGAGGAAGACAGCCCTTCAACTATGCAAATATCACTTTGAAAGGCAGTCAGCTTTTTGTATTGGTCTTAATCCCTGTTCTTTTTCATAGTTAAATACTTTTAAACCACGGGAAACAAAATTAAGCAGAGTTCATCTTGAAACAAGTATACGTTGTCATACTGAGTAGAACATATCAAACCCCTTTTCTCTTGATATTAATGACAACCTGATGTTTAAGAGCCAAAAATGAATCAATTCTGATCTTTTCTGTTTTTAAAGTAAAAACTGTTCTTAAGCCACTGGTTTCCAGTTATGTTTCTAAGATTTAGCTAAGATATCAATCACATATGCTAAAATTATATTAAACTCCATCAATAACTTCAAGCCATTCCCTGAAAATACACACAGGAGCAAACCTGCTAAACTACATTGTGAAGACTTTTAAAGCAAAGCTAAATGTACTCCCTACCTGCTTAGTTGCATATAGTATCAGCATCATCGATTCAAATAGCACTATTAATCATGCACACCTTTAACTATATTTATATGAGTAGCACCAAAGAAGCAGAAGCGTGCTTGTGTGTCCATCCCATGAGTGGGAATGGGAACACCAGCCTGCAGAAGCACCAGCACAGGCATCCCACTCTTAGGGGGGCTTTACTGTTCCACTGATAAAATGGGCACAAAGATTACAACAGAATAAGGTATTAATTAGTTAAATATATATAAATATGTATATGCAGATTGGACTTGCCAAATAGTAAACAAATATGGGGTTGACCGATCCATTCACAATCAAATGAAAAGGAGAAATTTAAAGGGAATTTTCTTTTAAAGCAGATTATTGAGGTGAAAGCTCTCCCTACCCGACCAAGGAGGGTGATTTCGTTAGCTGCCCGTTAACCTGCTCCCACCTGCCAGCGCTGTAAGGGCTGTGGGGTGTTGCCTGCCGTCCCTCCCGCAGGCTACAGCCCATCCACCACTAACATATTAAACAAACCGCGGCTCTGGGGTACGCACGCTGCCAAAGGAAAAGCCTTAGTGTGGCTGCTGCCGGCAGCCTCAGGCAGCGGCGGGGCGGTGAGCGATACAGGCCGCTCCGGGCACTGCTCCGCCACGACGGGAGAACCTTGCTTCTCCCACACGGGTGTTTTGTGGCAGGGCAGAGTGGTTTTAAAGCCCGCCGAGGCACGGACGGGTCTCTCCACTTAATCTGAGGCAAAACGACTTTTTCAAAGGAAAAAGAGCGGGCACACACCGAACGGATTGTGAGGGGCTCGGCCGGTCCCGGTCCCTCGAGGCCCGGGCTCTCCGCACCGCCCGGCCCCGCTACTCCCTCCCCCCACCCCCGGCGGTAAACCTGTCCTGTCCCAATCCTCTCCTCCTCTCCCTCTCCGCAGCAGACCCACAGCCTCTCTCGGCGGCACAAGGGCCTCTGGCCCACGGCCCGGCATCACCTTTGCACCCGGGGCGACCTGCGGCTTCGACGCCGCCTCAGCCCGGGCAGTAACGGGGCAGGGCGACGGGAAGAGCCGCGGGTAGCAGCGCCGGGGAAAGGGAGTACGAGGCAGGACAGCAAACCCGACACCAGCGCCCGCCGTACCTGCTGCGGTGGGTCGCAGCCGGCGATGACTTGCTGGTAGCCGTGCGAGCACTCCATCGGCGAGGCCGCCCGGGAGGAGCAGGATGTGCTCACCCGCCGGCAGCCGGGGCCGTAGGTCCGCACCCGGTCGTACGCCACGCTGCTTTCCTGCTGCTGGTGGGGCGCGGGATCGAAGCACGGCAGGGGCCGCGGCGGCGGCTCGGGGCAGGGCGGCGGATCCCGGCACGGCGGGGGCCGCGGAGGCGGCGGGGGCTCTGGGCAGGAGGGTGGCTCCCGGCAGGGCAGGGGCCGGGGCTGCGGTTCCGGACAGGACAGGGGCCGGCGGGCGGCGGGGAGCGTGTTGTAGTGCTGCTGTCGCCGGTAGTAGTGGTGCTGCTGCTGGTGCTGCTGCTGGAGGTGCGGAGGCAGCGAGAGGGGCTGCAACTGCTGCTGGCCCCCGTACATCCCGGCCGCGCTCCGGCGGGGAGCGGGGCGACGAATGCAGAAAGGAGTCGGGACAGGGCGGCGATTAGTACCTGCGAGAGGGCCGCGCCTAGGGCGGGACACACCTTCGGGTGGCAAAGCCCCGAGGCCACCTCCCCCGCTCCGGGCATGCTGCCAGGCGGGAGCGGGCCGGCCGCTACCGGTGCGCAGGGCCGGCCTGGGACCGGGGGACCATGGGACGGCTGGGCCTGTCTCTCGCCTCTCCGTCGGAAGGAAGGCGCAGCAGGGGCGTAAATGGCGGCCCGACCCTCCAGGGATGGTGGCAGGCGACTTGGGCTCGTTCTGCAGCAGAGTCTCCTTTGGGTTCCACTTGACGAAGGAATTCTGCTAGCAGATACCACCCTCGGTTCCAGGTTTCTGCTAGAACACCGTCATAGAACCTTGCTAATGAAGCAATAGAGAAAAACAAAGCATAATGCTGTTCAATAAAGCCTTTTGTTATTAGCCTGTTTACAACTTTTGTGGGGAGAGTGTAAATACATAGTTATCTGCTGCCCAGTGAAGTGACTCAACTTTCACAGGAGGTTATGAACTTTCCCACTGTGCAGCAAACTCTGCCTGTAGCAGCAGTTGTCTGTTTTCTGAACGCATGGATTCCTGCAGCAGCAGAGCCGGGATGGATCATTACAGAGGGACTATGGCACAGGGTTTAACTAGAAAGGATGGAGTTAGTTACTTAGCCAAAATCTCACTCTACAGAGAAGAATGTGAGCTTCAGTTCATTTCTCAATCCAGCGTATTTTGGGTTGGATTCCTTTGGCTGCATCAGGCAAGCCCTGAGAACTTGCCTTTGTTCTGCAAGGTAATGTAACAAGATAATTGTAGAATCTTTTGTAATAAACCATTACCCTTAATAATAAACCTTAGATTCTTAATTTTGTCAGTTTGTGTCCCCTATGTGCTTCCTACGCTTTAAAGTTACACAGAGAAACAGTTTCTGTAGTACCATATTATGGCAAAACACCTTTGATGTAATGGAGCAATACCAGCAGCATTATTCTACCTGCCATTCACTGTAAGCTCTGTCCCAGAAATTAGAAAGTGCTCACCACATCTGCTCAACAGGCAGGCAGGAAGCTAACAATTTTAGGAGTAAGTCCTACAACAATTCAGTATTTTAAAGTACAGTGACATCTGGAGACATATTCATCAAATATAAGAAGTTTCACTTTTCCTTCAAGCATTAAACCCAAACAAACACCTCGTTTACATGTAAGTGGGTATAAAAACCATTTGTGGTTAAGTTCTATCCCACTGGTTGCAAAGGAACAATATGCAAAGAGAACCCCATTCCCTTAAAACCCCATTCTGGGTTCACCAGCTTGGAAAAGCTGCTCACAAAATAATTTTTAAGAGACCACCACCTCAGAAAGCACTGAAATATGGTTACAACAGCCCAGTTTCTCTTTTACACAAACCATAAGAAATTGGTTTATGCTTCAGTAAGAAACTGCAGAAACTGGAGTAATACTCCTCGGGGGGGGAAAAAAAGTTCTGTCATGTAAAATGTGGCAAACACTGTTGGTTAGCCAGCTCAAGAATGTTAGCAGTGTGCAGTACACTGCCCTGTTTAATAAAGTCTTGGAATTTTTTTACAAGGGTCAGCAGAAAGCAAGCCCTAAGTCATCCTATTGTAATGGAAATCCAAAATAACTTCCTGAAAACTCTGTAGATGTGGTGAGGATTGTTGGAGTCATAAACAAGAACAGTAAGTAATGTATGCACGGTGATCTGTACCAGCTAATGAAAACAGCCTCAAACAAAGCACCTGAATTTTAATGTGACCAAAGCTTTATAAACATCTAAACCCAAGAAGGATGCTGTATGCTGTGTCTTACAGGGTGTTACCTGCTGAGTACAAGTTCCTGCTGTGACAGCTGTGGCTAGGAGGAACAAACCTGTATTGTGATACAAAATAGGAGGGAAAAATACTCACTTGGGAAGACCACTACAGGAAGCATATTCTGATCTCCACACTTAAATTCTTTAAATTGTTTGTCATATGGGGTTAGGAAGCTGTCTGAGGGGGTTGGAGAAGAGAGGATTAAGAAGCCAAAAAGCTGGCAGGCAGAAGCACCCATAAGTAACTCGATGAGGCAGAGATAAAAATCTGCTTTCAGCTGAAAGGAAGGTTTGAGAGACGGAAGGGGAAATGGGAACCAGTAGGTAAGCAGAGGCCTCAGTTTTCTGATCCTCCCTTTGAAGGAAGAGCCATAATGCACTTGAGGTTTGGAGAAAGGTGCCTGTCTGTAGACACTGATCCAGATAGCCCAGTGCAGCCACTTTGTTCCTGTTAACCTCTTCACCCTGGGCTACCTACATCAGAATGAGCTGCTAGTGGGACAACACCTGGCAGAGAAAGGAATCTAAGCAATAAGACATGTCTGAGAGAAAGGAATCTAAGCAATAAGATGTGTCTGAGATAAAGGAATCTATAAGCAAGAAGACATGCCTCTCCTCATTCCAAACAGCTGGAACAACCTGGCTACAGAGCTCTGCTCTTGATTTAACCAACAAAAGCTTCACACCATTAACTGCCTATGAAGATGAAGCAAGGTATTTCCAGACAAGACAGCAAGTGCCTAGAGATCACTGCTTAAATCACAAGTAGATCACTGTGTGTAAAAAAGATGAGCTCTGTCAAATCAGAAGTTGTGTGTTTATAGCAAAGTCACTTTGGGATGGTGATAGCCTATTTTATGCAGGTCAGGCTTCATGATCTTGCCTTTTATGAAACTGCTTCTATAAGCAGAGTGCACTTTCTAATTTGAGTGGGTTTTTTGCTTTTGTTTTTCCCAAAGATTTTGCTTCTCACTGTCTTCCCTCCTCCCCCCCCCCCCCCCTNCAGGCAGAATGAATTGGACAGAAGAAAGAATTCAAACTTTGCTTATAATATAAACATGTAGGGATGGAGAAGTCACTGGTCAGGGAAGGGGGAAGAATGTAAATGCTTCTAAGCAGTGAAATTAAATCTAGTCTTGTGCAAACATGGGTTGACAGCCTGACACCTGGGAAACCAGAAAATGTGATCTTTGGCTGCAAAGCTGGTACACTGTGTAATAAACCAGTGCTTACCTGTTTTAGAGTACCTTTTGCCCTCTAACTCCTCTTTCTTTCATTGACTACAGATGGTCTGCATAGAGAAACCTCCAGAACATCAGGATTTTCTGCCTGAACCTCCAGATACATAGGTACCTTTGTGTGTATGTATCATGCAAACACATACTGGGGTAGAGGGGATTATAGAGGAGCCACTAGGAAATGAGTGAGGAAGGAGAAAAAGCAGACACATGTTGAGTAAAGGTCTGACCAGGGAAAACCTAGCTCCACAGCAATTTCAGGACAGAGAATAGAGAGAGCAAGGATGAAAGGAAGGACGACAGGTTGCTCTTTGTACTGCCTGATCCTTTGTCCTTGGGGCTCTTGCCTCTGGAATCACAACATTGTCTATTTCCCACAAGAACAAAAACCAAGCACCTTTTATGAAATACCTTGATACTGTTTTAGGACAGCACTAGTTTGCTATTTATATTTCAATTAAAAGCAATCAAAAGCTTAAGAACAACTATACCAGCTCAGATCAAGACACCATCTAGACCTCAAGCAGCTGCAGATGCTAGACTTAAAAACTGCATCCAACGATTAACAGCTAGGATGATTTATAATCTGAAACTGCCAAGGAACATGCAAATAGACTCCTCCCACTTTTGCTATACCACCAGAGGGGAAAATCAATCTTTGTATTACAGTGTAAAAACAGTTCACACAGTGACAAAACAGAATGAAATGACTTGGTTTTAAAGGACACTGGTTTTGTGATGGCTGTCAGTATCTTCAACAGCTCCAAAGATTGCATTTCATTCTATGAAGCAAAATAACACAGTAATGTACTCAGCCTTAAGCAGAAGTCACTCTTTTGTTCTAACTGGTTTCCTGTTTGAATTATTAAGGTTATTTGACAGTCAATTGACTTTGTTTCAGAAAATTAATACTATGCATGAGATAGGTGATCAAACAAACAAAAAACAACAAAATCCCCCCAAAAACCACGTTGAGCAACTTTTCTCCTATCTATTAAAGCCCTTATTCAGCATGCTAAAGAGGGAATGCCTCATTTTAATGAAGCATTACTAATCATAATTTACCAAATATTGCCTGCAAAAAATCACTTCAGAATTTAACACTGTATGCTAAATACAGAATTTGATCCAACAAAAAGGCTTAGTACAAAATCAATAGCAAAGGATGATGCTAAACTTTCCTTTCTTCATGATACTGCAAGTCCTCTGAACGCCTATCAGTGCTAGTTCTAATTGTCAGTTCAGTGATGCTCTAAGAAAACTGATAAAGGAAAAGGGCCTGCAGTCATGTGGAACATGGTAAGGCACAGCTGATCTGTGGGGCTAGGTACTTTTAAGTTTCATGCCAAGGAAAGAGATTCTATTCATTATGACCAAAGAGCAGGAAATCAGTTCAGTTCCAAAGCAACAGTTTGCATTTACCTCTCCTGGACAGACTGCCTGAGGAAAAATCCTCTTCATTAAAGGAGATAAAGGAGCTGTGATTGTGACATACTTTCAAATAAATATTGGTATCTTGGATATTTAGGGAGAACAAGACAGAGGTTTGGGTGCTTATCTTTGCTTTTGCTTGTACATGACTAAAAATGTATCATAAAACAACTGGCCTGTCTCTAAAGAAAATCTGAAATCATTAAGCAAATAACAGAGAAGTGTTTAGAATTAGTCTAAAACCTCACAAACTATATAAAACTACTAAAAGCATAGGAGCAAGTTCTTAGCATGTGGAAATAAAAAGTATTACAGCTCTTACAGACACTTTTTCCACTCAATAACCTATCAAGAAGAAAGAATGGTTTAAAGATATACTTAATTTCAGATGCATTATGATCTCCACATTATTCAACTGCTATAAAATTCCTATGGCCAAGTACAAAAGATTGTATGAATTTCAAATAACAACTGTAATGAATAGAGAGTTCTTTGGTCAATGTATGTCATAGATTAGAAAGAAATACTTAAATAGCTCAGGCAATCTGGTGAGAAAGACTAGAAGAGAGACAATTTAACCTGCTGCATGCTACTGCAGTTTACACTGTTCTAGTGTCCAAACAAGCTCATTGAAATATGGTGCCTCTACATTGTGGCCTCTGTATTTTCTCTTTTATGCCATATTTGGCTAAAGATAGTTAAACATTTATAAGCATATATCTTTCTGTCATGAAATGCAGGGCATTTTTGCATAGTTCCTTTCCCTACATTTTGCTATATTCCTATAATTTACACTTGAAATTCCAACTGTTTCTGTGAGCCCTGAGTTTGTGCTGGTTTGTCTTTATGTAACATGGAAAAGTTTCCAGGTTATGGATGCATTTAGCAAGCTTTTGGTTTTTCTGAAGTAAAACACTCTGCAGAATTCAATTTCTAACAATTATTCCATCTGAGCCCTTAAATTAGGACTCTCTCCTCTGAGAAAGGTAACACTTCTAGTTTGTCTCTTGCTGGTCAGGTAGAAAGCAAGTAACCAACTTGCTAGCTTTTTTCCTTCTCTAGAGCTGTAGTTGCTTCTCTTGGATTTCAGAAACAGAGCTTGTGACAACCCTCCCACATCTGTTTCATCAGCTGATTAAAATGTAGATCTCCTGCAAGGCAACAGATTTTTGGCTGCTGGGTGTTACTCTAACCAACTCCTTATTAAGGGAACAACTTTATGCACGATCAGCAACTTGGCAGCGTAAACAAGATGAGACTCCTCTTTTAAATAGGACTCAGTATTTTTCTTTGGGAGAGCTTTCAGTTACTGAAGGCTTTATGGCTTTTAGAACCCACTTAGGTGTAAAAGTTTTTGTTATCTTTTAAAACCTTTCTGCAGGAAAGACTTTTTATCTAGAACAAGAAAGAATTCAGATAGGAGCATTATGTAAAGCAATAGAGGTTTGGGTTTCTGATTGTGTTGTGTGATTTGTGGGGTGCACTGGAATACACTGGTTGCCAATGTTTCTTTCTTCTTGCCCCCAAGACACCTGACATGTTTTAACTTATCCCTATTCTTCAAAAAGTGAGATTCTTTTCCTGATAGGGACTGAGTGTGCTGTTATGCTTAGTTTTATAACTACTTAAAATTTGCATTCATTTCAGATTACATTCAAAGTTGGAAAAAAATCAAAATCAAAACATTTCAGTTAAATGTATATTTTAATTTTAATTTCACAATTAGAAAGACTGCATTTTAAAACCACAACTGCTGGGCTTTTTTGAGGAAGGCATTTTGGTTTTGACTCAGTTCCACTAACTGTCTATGCTCAGACTTGCTTTACTCATGCCCACTGGAAACTTAGCAGCTGGCCAATCTGGTTTGCCCCTCTACCTGAACTACAATAGAAGAACTAATTGTCCTAAGGTAAAGCTAACCCTGGACCATCCTGCTGGTAAAACCCCAACTGCCCCAAGCCAGTAAGATGTACCAAATGTTAGAAATCAGAAAATTCATCCTGCAACTCTTTTGTTGCTTCAGCATCTCACCTTTGTGTACAGTGGGAGCCTGTGGAAATGAAAGAGGAATGATTAATGATCAGTGTGTCAGCAACATGCATCAGACAGGTGAACAGAGCACTCCTGACAGCAAAAGCAGGAGCTGGATCACCTGAGCTATCAGCTAGCAGAGTTGGTTTTGCTTCCAGTTCTCTGAGAGGAGTACTAGCTGCAGCATTTGAAACATCACAAGGGGTGTCAAACTTCTTTGATTTTAACCACATTTCAGGCATTGTGTAGGTACACAGTAGGGTAGCACACAGCTTGCCATTATAGTATGTATTGTAACTAACTTAGAAAGCATCTTCTAGTTTCAACCTCTATGATGATACTTTTCATAGCTTCTGTAGACTTCCTTCTGGATCACAGATTCAAAGAGGTTACATAAAATAATGAAAACAGTCATTCTGTAAGTGCAGCCTCCCCCCATGTACCTTCTCTTAGACAACCACATTCAGTTGAGTTGCAAATGATGTTTTAAAACAACCTATCATGATATGGAGGATTACTTTTTACTATGAATGATGTTATACTTTGCACCTTCCTCCAAGGTGCTGTATAAGGCTACAGAGGAAGAACAAAGTCCATTGAGCAGTGAGAGATTAACAAGTCTTGGCTTTCACTACCTACTTTCTGTTTCCTCACTTCAAGAAGCTTAACAAATTAGTATTTTCCTATTATCTCTGGATATTGCTTATTCTAAGCAAGCAGCTCTCTGAAGAGGTTCCCTGTTGTGGGAATACTGATGATTTACACAGGTAAATGAGTTTACATGTGCACCATAGCAAGCTTAAGAAGATAAGAGGTGGCAAGTTTCAGGCAATAGGTCTTCTTCTGTGTGCATGGTCTATGCCATACCTGGCTTTGTTCATTTATCAGCTATTCTTATCAGTCATTACAGCCACAGGTAAAATTCCCACCTCATAACCATAGCAATAACAACCACCACCACCATCTTAACTGGACAGAAGAGCTGTTCCCCCATTCCTAGCAGCCCTAATTCTCTGTCTAAGGAAGATTATCCACAAAGTAGAATGAAAGCATTTTATAACAAAAAAGCACATGGCTAAAATAACCTCAGTGTAGTTGAAAGGGGCATGTGCTTTGCAGACAGAGAGTGAAGAGAGAGAATAACTGTGATCTCCTCCACAAGCTACTAATTCAACAAACTACTAACTCTGTGGTCAGTGCAGTTTAGACTCTCACTTCCAGATCTCTTGACTACAGAACTGCCTTATTATTTTAATTGCAAGTCAGCTGATAACCCAGCTGATCAGTCAGACACAGAAGAACCTTCTACCTGTGGCCAGAGTAGAAGGTAATCACCAGGAGCTTTTCATAAATGACCCATCAGTCCCCTCTCTACCCACCTATTAAGGCTCTTTCAGAGGCACAGCTGGTCTGTAAGCATCCAGTTTGTAGTTTTATGAACTGGGAAGAGTACTGGAAAACCATCACCTATCAATAATAAGTATTTCTAATGACAGCAACAGAAGAAAGAATATTCTTTAAGCAGGAGCAACTTGTTCAAACCAGTTCTGCAGGAAGCTTCGTGCACCAAAGATCAAGAAGAATGCTAATGTGCAATCATTGAACAGAATAGGAGCCAAAACTTGCTATAAGGCAGGTAATGAATAATGCTATACAATCAGCTTCTATACACCCACAATGTATCTAAATTTATAAACCATACACGCCATTGGACAAAATTGAAATGCATTTCCCATCATTGAAGTGTACTACCCAATCTGCTCTAACACAGGACCATATTGGGATTGAGCAGACCATTCTGTTTGTTAGAAACTTAGCAGAATGTGCTGGTATTTATATCTCATCAAAGCTGTTCAGTAAACACAGCACAAAGACCTCTGATTTCACCGAATGCAGAAACACGTGCGAGGAATTTCATTCTAGGATTTTGGACATCAGAGAGCTCTCTCTGCCAAATGAGCTGAACTACCATTCCCCCATCCCAAGGAATTAAACATCTTTCCCCCTGGAAAAAACTGTCCTGGCTTCACAGACAGTAATTTCAGAGTTCTAATGGCAAACTCTGAATTTGCCTATGGCATACACTTTAAGGGAAAATGCAGTATACCTTCCTAGAGTCAACAGTTGGAGGGCTTTTTCCAAAAATCAGAGTTTTGAGGGACAGGATTTTGAGGATGTAAAAGTCATCTCTTTTCCTATTGCACTTCTGTGTGGAGTTACATTTGCTGGTGATTTTTGAGTATGACAGTTCAAGCCTGTAAGAATGCATTTTGATCATATTCTAAAGATGCGCTGTCAATCTTTGAAGAAAGCTGAAGAAGTACAAAGCACCACCATTATCTTTATTGAATGCAATTACAAAACCTGCTTCTCCAAGCCAGACATACTGAAGAGGTGATAAACCAATAAACCAACAGAATAAAAACATATCAGGGTCATAACTTCTGCCGTGACAAGGAAAGGAATTTAAGTCAGCCTCTGCTGAGGCGGAAGAGAAATGAGACCAACTTTCTTTTCTTGATTCACTGGCAATGGAAAGTGGAAGGGACCCAGAGAGGTCATTTCATACATTCTCTCCTGCCAAGGCAGGATCAGCTAAACCTAAATGCTTCTTAAAGTTTGTCAGTCCCTTTCTAGCAACAGCATAACCTCTGTAGACAAATATTCCAGTGCCTAACTATTGTCATAGGAGTACTTTCCTCAAGTTTAGCTTAAATTTCCCTTGCTGTCACTTAAGATCAGTATTTCTAGAGCAGATTGTGATGAACATAAAGACAAATGCAATTTCCTTTCCCTTTCCCAGGCTAAAGACTGTAAGACAACAATGTTAATCATCCAAAAAGATATCCACTTTGAAAAAAAACAAACCCCAACAAAGCAGAGACTCTCTAGAAATACCTGAAAGGGGACCAAAAGGAGAAATCCCCTATCTTGGCAGACTGTTGCTTTTTGGGCAAACCAAGCACACTCATTTAGAATTAGTCAGAGGTTATAAAACTACTCAAAAGAATCCCAAAATCTCTGCACTTAGCCTGGAAGCTGTGTGGGTTTGCTCAAGAAGTTACAAACCACCCTTTTGGACAGATGAGGTGGCTGAGAACTGACTGCAAGGGACAGGTTATCTGGCACTTACATAGAAAATACAAAAAATAAAATAATATTGCACATAAGTGATCTGGCTCATTTTAAGAACACCTTTGTATGTGATTTAGTTTCATAATTCTAATGTTTATAGTCTGGTAGCACTAGAACAGACCATGCTATGTAACTTTCATTGCAGACTAGAGCAGAAATGGAAGTATTTCAGAATTATCTTAGCCCAATGCATTGGGAAAGATAAGTGACTGGGCAATTTTCCTGTGACTCAGATACCAACAGTTGTGATCTGTAACCTTGGTGTTGTTTTGAATGGGTGGCAATACAGAGCCATCTTGTGCAAGTATTTTTCAGAGAGAATTATGGGTATAAATCAGGAAGAAGCTGTTTTGTAGGGTGGAGTTAAACTTCAAAGCAAAGTGAAGTAAAGAACAGTCATCGCTGCACCTAACAGCTGTCCTTCTATTGTAATTAAATAGAACATTAATTTCCAAGTGTCATGCCATTTAATTAGCCATATAAAAATAATAATAGTAATAAGAATGATAAGCATCATCACCAAAGCTATTATGAGAGCAAGCCAAGATCACCTGCCAAATGTTTCTAAAAGTTCTTACAGACAAGTTGGTTTACAGGGTAAATACCATCCAAAATAGTTTCTTTGAACATACCCTAATAAACTTCTTTCTTTAAAGAGAAACTTTGCAAAGAATCCCACCATTCCTATTCTTGAAAGGAACCAACAACCACACTGTGCCACTGTACTGTGTCTGTGTCCTTACAAAGATGTGAATTATAGTTTTCTTTTTAGGCAGTCCTGATGAAAAACTGTCATTTTGTACCCCAGTACAGGAGCAGACTAGGGGATGTTAAATGGTTCATCACAAAGCATAATATTGTAGCTGCAGACCCAGAGTAAGAGTCTTGACTTTTATTCTCCAATCTTTACATAATTTTCCTTTCCCACATAAGAAACTGGATTAGATACACAAATTCCTTTTTTTCTGTAGTACAGTAATGATAAAATACCCTGTCCTTCACTAAATGGGTGTTTTAAACTCTATCTCCCAGACCTTGGAGTAAAACACCAAGCCAGCAAAAAGGTGTCAGGAATGTAAATGAATATAATCTACCAGTTTTGCCATAATTCATGTTATAGAAAGCAAAAACAAAATAAAAAGAAAGAAATGCAGATCTTGAAAAAGGTGGGGTGTAGAAGAAAGGATGAGTTGATGGACCTCAGCAGTTCCTACTGCAGGTTTTGTATCTGCTCTTAAATGGCTTTCTGGGCAACGCAGCACTGAGACCACACTGGAACCCTTCCAGCTCTTCCAGGCTGTTATGGCCCATGGAAAGGGTCAGCACAGTCTGCTTGAGCTGCACTGAAAGCCATCCACAAGTGAGCAGTGCTGTTCCTGTTAGGATGATACATTCTTTTCCTGGTGCATTTTCAACTCCTCACAGCACACATAATAGCTAGTTATTGAAAGCATATTTCTGCTGCTGTGAGGTTTTGTGTCTTTGTTTTTACCTATAGCAAACACAAACCCCACCACTGATATCCTTATTACTGGTTAGGAAATCTTTCTTAGACTATTATGAAGAGTTCTTGGCAAAGAAAATATTCTGTTAGGTTCCAACTAGATTTCATAAGGATAAAAACAGCAGTAGAGAAGAATCATGAGAAGAAACCATTACACACTCTTTATTTTTGACTGCAGAGATACAGGTCAACCTCTGGATTCCAGGAGCTGCCCTGCCAGAGAGGAAATTCACTCTCAGAATAAAAAAAAGGAATGCAGCCACCAGGTGCTGCATGTATCTCCCAGCTTGGTCCATGTAACCAACCATAAGTGCTTCTGCATATTCTGCATACCTGTCTATCAATGTCTTTAATATACTTGAAGCATCAACTAGTTCAGCAGCTGGCAGTTAGGCCAGGAATAGGGACTGGCAGGCACGAGGTGCTTTCCCCCCCAAAAAAAGGCTTTCTTCAACTCCTTTAAACAACAGCTGATTACTCTCCCTTTCACCAAATACTGACAGTAAAGAATTTTCTAGTGAACTTGGTCTTATCTTCAAGACTACTCATTTGACAAAACAATGACTTCCAACCCCTTCCTAACAGTCTCCAATCAATTAATTTTTCTCATATTCTTCTGTGCACCATAGCCAAATGCCAGTCCTCCCAGCATGACCATTTTGACTGGATGTTTTGTGCTGTTTCCCACACTTTGCAATGGTGTTATATTTGTTATTTAGAACAAACCCAGATTGTTCCTGGAACTGTGCCTATAGAAACTACTGCTGTAATGTGTTTATATGATATGTAATTATAGGCATGCTGCAACCTGTCCAGAGCCACTGCAGAACAAGTTGCATTATCAAAACCATAAACCAGTCCCTGGATTAACTATTCAATCTGATATATTCCCTTTCTTCAGTAGCTGATGTCAAAGAAATTAAATGAACACAGATTACATTTTGGAGCTGCAGTAGAAAAGGTTATAAGTATATAATATTCCAAGCCAGTAATATGACATTCAAAACTACTGAATACTCCCTAATGCAACATGGATTTTAAACCACAATGTCTGAAGATTAGGCCACTTCAAGTCAGGTATTTGCATTTGAAAATATTTGCCATAAAACCAGCAACAAGAAGAGGGAATAAAACTGGTACTCACCCACCAAAGGAGTGAGTCACAGTGTTCAAGCAGTTGAGCCTATGTATGCAAACATAAATTAGTAAAATCTGGTTATAACCCCAGCAAACAACAGATTTTTATAGGTTTTAACCTAAGTACAGTGCCAAGATAAATAATTAGGACTGTCTTTAGGACATATTCTGTGCAGGGAGAAAAATCTTTCTAGAAATAACATTTTAATGAACCAGAATAGCGGAGTATATGAAAGTTTAATTACTCAAAGTTTAATTGTTATGATGCACCTCACATGTAGGCTTTAATACTGTTTCATACCTGGAAAGTTAACCTTTTTCTGGCAAACATCTAAACAAGTATTTCCTTCAAAAAACTGTAAATACATGCCCACCACTTTCTGTTCATGCATCCTGTTTACCTTATGCTTTCCTTCAGCCAGCAAATTATCAAGAAGATATTTCAAATCATTGTACTTCTTATGACTACTTTTTATTATCCTATATATTAAATCTCTCTTTTACATGATGTCTGACACAGATTTAAAAAACCTTGCTTCAGTAATACCTGTTGAACTTTGCTTATACATTATTCTATAGCCTGTTGCTATACATACACCATAACAACACAGTTAGAAAGTGGTTCTGGTAGGATTTGTGTATATGCATTCCCATTTACAGATGGGTCAAGCCAGAATATGAAGTTCAAAGTGGAGAGGGACAAGCAGAGTAGCAGCTGGTGTCACAGTTTCTCATTTTATTTTTGCTTCCCAAATTTTCTCTTGGATCAAATCCAAACTTAAAAGATGAATTTTGCAATTATGAAGTGGATGTGGTCACAATAAGACAGGAACAGCTGGTCTCACTAAAATGAGTTACAGATTGCAGAGATCTTGTAAAAGCAATCTTACAAAATTTGGTCAAAAATGACAGGATCTGCATTATCAATTCACTGAGTGCATTCCTGTAGATGTGGAGGGGAAAACTTCTCTCCTATCTGAAAGTTTCTAATTTGTACTTCAGTAATATTTGCTCTGTGTGAATTAAATATGATTTTTTGATTTAGGCTTGCTCAACACTTATAGTCAAGTGCAAGAAATAATTATACAGGATTTTGATATTGAGTTCCCTTAGTGTTTTATGGGACATAAATTATTATTACATCATGACATCATTAAAGATGATACCAGAAGTTATTGCAAGCTGGTATCTTGCACTGACTGATGAAGTGGAAGAAGGAAGAAGTAAAGAAATACATTGAAAAAGTACCTTACTGAGGCAGCCACAGTTACAAGATGTTTGACACTTATTCTGCCACAGAGAAATTCCAAAAGCATTGCACAGTAGTGCCTCAATTCTGTGCTCTTGCAGCTCCAACTCTTCTTTCCAAATTCTGTGCAGGTTGTTATAATACACAAAGCTACAGGATGCTTTAGTCAGGAAAATAGCTCCATTTTTCTAACTAATTTTTTAAAAGTCAAGGTTTGTTAAACTGCCTGGTGTTCTTTTGGAGGATGTCTCTCTGGCATCTTCATATTAATGCCATGAACCAGTGAAGGAAGTGTAATGCATGTAATTTCACTAGAGAATGTTACTTAATTAGAAATGTATCAAATTAGCTCTTAATGACATTAATTTCTGTTTACAAACAGAAATAATCCTGTATTTTAACACATTTAGGTTTATTCTAAACATTAACAACACTTCTATATGTAAAGCATTATAAGCCTTTTCCACTCAAAGCTCCCCACTATTTGGGGCTGCCAGCTGATAAGCACAACAGATCCTTCATTATGATGTACAACAGTGAAGATTCTTAGTTGATAGGAAAAGCTGTATCTATGGGATCATCTTTTTTTTTTTTTCTTTCAAGTTCTGTTAAGAATTTTAGATTACTTGAGGTAAAACATTTATACCTCCTGCCTGCCACTTCATTATGAAGTGCAGAATTCCACTTCAGGAAGTTCTAATAGTAAACTATGGTTTCTCACAGCACATGCTCTAGGCAAAGCTGATCCCAGCTCATCACAGTGGCTTGAATTGGCTGACTTTTGATGTCCCTTTTCCTATGATGTGTAAATATAAAAGGTATGGCTGTGTAAATATGAATTTATAAAATAAATTAGGCAAATTGTTTTCTGAAATATTCCTTTCTCACCATGAGGATCTTCTGGAGCATGATCTTCTCATGACTCTTTTCTGAGTGTTTTCAGGTCTGAGGGGACACATTCTGAACTCAATTACATGGCAGCAAATACTGAGGAACTGCCCTGAAGTGAATGGAATTATTCCTGTCAGAACACTGCAAGTGAAAAATCTGTCCATTCTCCATTACAGAGGCAACAGAATTTTACCAATCAAGTGAAGGTAGGGAACTCCTCATAATTACATTTTAGACATGAACACAAATGTCATGTTCTCCTGGTATATCCAGAGCATTTACCAGTGAAGTACATCTGTTATATGTACTACAGGGCCAAAGAAAGAAGCAGAAAAGCCCACCTCCCATGTTCTAACAGCCAAGTAGCTCAGCAGCCTTAAAGCTCTCCTGACTCTGTAACCCTGCCCTCTGAAGAATTCCACTGCCATGCTCAGAGGGTTCACATGAACAGGGACAGCAAGTGTTGGCCCTTTGTGGAAAGGCACATTTAGACAGAAGGTCATTCAAGACAGTTCTGCTTGTGAAGACAACTCTTCATTGGAGTCAACCAATTTTATAATTATGTGTTAGGCTTCAAGTGGAATTTTGGATGTTATGTTCTTTGATATCTTTATGACTCATACTTCAGTTGAGCAAAGCAAGCTACAATTTGCTAATGCAAGTGTGTACAAATTTGAAACTGGTTAGGTGGGGTGTGTCTGCCTATAGAAAAATACATTTTCTTGTAGTTTCCAATAAATGTTACTGGTGCAAAATTATCTGGCTACATCTTAGTTCAATTTAAATATTTCATAGTTTGAATACCATTCTTCAAAACATTAATTCAGCTGGGTAATTGCTGAGGCAGAGAACAGGAAAACTGCATTAATTATGAAAAAAACACAGTAATTGAGTAAGAATTTGTCTCTCTTGATCAGGTCACATAGGTTACATAACCAGTTGGCATCACTTCACATCTTTGGTACATGCAGGCCTGCTCCCCTCACATATCCTCTGCAAAGCAGGAGACAACTGATTTTCATTTGGGAGACTGAAGAAATTCTTCTTTTTGTTTTCCTTCAGGCTGTAGCTCATACTTTGGAAAGCTTGGAGCAAATGTGCTTCCTTTTTACCATTTTGCAAAGACAAAGGGGAGCACAGCCCACTGCTCATTTCTATTGCTACCTGCAACGTTGCCAACATAATTTGTAGGGATCCATAGTCCATTTTATGTAGATATTACAGTACAAGTTAGACAAACTCACCAGACACAGCAAAGAGTAGCATGGAGGCACTTATGGCTCTGCTCTCCCATTCTGTGCTTGTGGGGCTTGGCTCAGGTGCTGGAAGAATAAACAGGGCACTCCTGAGAACAGGCACCTCTGGAGCACAGGTAACCTATATAATGCAAGAGAGTCTGTGAACTGCTTTGGTTGTGCTAACAGCCAAACAAGTCATCAGCAATCCCCAGAAGAAGAGAAATAAAAATGTAGTTTGATCCAAAATTATTAGATCCAAGCAGCTGTCTTCTAGCTGAAAACCTAGTCTTTAAAATCTTTCTATCCTCCCCTGTAAGGTAGTACAGCTGTGGACTATTACCAGGTTAGAGCTGGAATGCAGCTGCAGTCATCAGAGTATAAAAAAAATGCAAGACTTTTTTGAGGAATCTTACCAACAGAATGGGTCTTTGGGGAAAAAAATACAAGAATACAGTTTGTATTTAAATGTAGGTTAACTATCCCCAGGGCATTTACTGATACTATTTGAAGTCCTAATTCATCAGCCATACACTTGCAGTATATTGTATGAGAAAACCAAGGCTTACAAATGAGTATTTCAGCTTTCTGATTCATTGCTTTGCAATAGAGTTTGTTTATTATTTGTATATTTACAAATATGTGGAAAATAATTGCATCATTTGCTTTCTCAAAATAAATATGTTTTTTTCATCTACCAATCCAAATGTTTCCAAAGAACTGAGTGATTAATATTGTATCTAAAACTGTGATTATTTTAATAAACATAAAGCAAGATATTGGACTAAGCACGACTCCAACTGTGAGTGATTTAGAGTGATAAAAATACACAGATGCCATCTGTACCAACAGAAGAACACTCATTACAAATTTCTTTCAGGAACACTTCCCTTTCAATTATACTGAAATGAGCTTTTCAAATGGTACTGACAGTAAAATATGGCCACTTGGAAAATGAGTAACTTAACAGTAGGAAAAATCGACTGAAAACTAGGAATTAAAACATTCATTTGACTTGCTCAAGGCCTCCACAAGGTACCCTTGAACGCTCACCAAATATTAAGCTCCAGACTAGCTATGCTAGCTTAGTAGCTGCTGCCATACTAGGAGTTTTTGTCAAGTGTAACACCCCTTACACCTCCCAAAGAAAATCAAACCAAAAAAATGGCAAAAGCTTTAAGCTCAGAACCCAGCCTAAGTCATTAGTCTGACTTCATCAGCTTGTCTAGGATATGTTGGCCAGCATCTTTGCCAGTTCAGCATTAAGCAAGAGGGCCATGGGGTATGCACCAGGGAAACTAGGGCAGGTAATGAGAACACGGTGATAAATATCAGTCAGCTTCAAATGCTGACAGCAAGATCAAAAAGAAAAGGAGAATTTAAATACAATCTGCACACAGAGAACTTCGTTAGCAGCAGTTGCAGAAACAAAGCTAGGATATCCAAAGCATTATTCATTTATAACCAGGCAGCAGCTACTGAGAGTTTGGAGAAAGGGGAGGATTTCCATCCCATATAGACGTCATGAAGCGATGGAGAGTGCAGTAAGGCAGGGGAGGTCCTAGCTTGGTGCCCCTGGTGAGGATGTACAGCCAGAGCTCTACTGTCTTTGCCTTGCATTCTCAGTTCTGCACTGACTCTGCCCTTCACTGGATGTAGTGAGGAAGGTAGATTACATTCTCCCACAGCCTTTTAAAAATATTTTTTACTAGCAGTGGCTTCAAAGCACCTCTCTTCTGCTTTGTGTTCTAAAGCAGGGCAAAAATATGAGTCCAAGTGCAAAGCAAATCCCTACTTATTTCTGATTTTTGTTCTGCAACTGTGTTTCCACCCCCAATTTTGTCAGTTCTCCAGCCCTCCAAAATTTCCTTTGTATCAAAAAGCTGACAGATTTAGCTCCTGAAAACTTCAAGCTAGTTTTCTTGTTGAAATTTAGGAAAAGAGAACAGCTGTCATTCAAACATACTTCAGTAAGAGCCAAGCCTGTTCATTTTCAAATGTTTATTCCCCAAAAATCAACACTTAAATGACATGTCCCACTGACATGTCATAAAAACCACATTCAGATCTGACAGACATGTGTCAGAGCCTGAGGTTCCAGAGTTCCCTCAAATCTGATGTTTGGGCTATTTTTAATATCTCTTTCCTTACTGTTTTCAAGTGTGCAGAGTGTTTTGGTCCAGTGGTCAGTGTTAGTCAGGTTATTAATTTACCTTCTTGGAGTGAGATTTGACAGTAATTCCACCTGAAGCAATTCACCAGTTGCAGACATAGCCAACACTAGTGGATAAGCAGCAATTGTTGCCACAACCTGAATCACTGAAGCTGCTTCCTTCATGAAGATTTACAACTCTGGTGTGCAAACAGGACCATACTAGTATGCAACACTCAAATCCAAGATCTTTTTCCTCCTTAACCAAATGGTGAGATTAAGAAGCTTTCACTTACCAGCTGGCCAGTAAGCATTTGTTCAGGAGCCCATTCATTAATAAGATGGCATTACTGTGAAGGTTCTCATTAAATCTTCCAAAATGAAGTGCACTGAATGCAACACAAAATGCAATTTATTAAGGAGCAGGGAAAGACATAATGAAAACTCAGGTCTTAACATCTTTTCCTGTAAGAAAGCAAACAACTTTTAGATTTCATAGAAATATCACAGCAATGAAGAGTAAGTTGACTGTAGCACAAAGAAGACAAAACCCAGCAGTCCATTTTCCATCATTTAAACCTCAGTACTCATTCTAGGAGGAGGATTTTTTAATTCAAACTTTGATGCTGCTGTGTTCATTATCAGATTTTCCACACTAGTCAAATGCCACTTATGTGCCAGGAAGACATGCAAAAGTAGCTAATCTGAAATTATTTTTCCCTAATGATATTTTCTTTCTGGATGCAAATCAAAATTGTGTGCAAAGATGTACCTGTATAATGCACTTCCATGACTTGTATCAGGTAGACATGGTAAGTACCATCTTAAATTAAATACCTGCACATGAAAATCCTATGAAAATATAATTCTGGTCTTTAACAATCCTTGTTTACCTGTCAGTTACCAAGCAAGCATTATGGACACTTCTCTGCTTGTTTTTAGAAGTAAAAACAATGCAATGTTCTTTCTAAAGCAGGAAGCATTCACTCTTAGCATGGCTGAACACTGATTTTTTTACTCATGTTAATGGAAGAAAAACCAACAAGCAGTAGACACTTTGCTACAAAAGACACTTTGCTATAAAATTTCTACTGATTAGGTCAAAGTTGCATGAATCTTTGTGCTGTCCATTCTGCACAGTGCTTTTCATCTACACTTTTTTCTCTTGTGAAAAGTGATGGAAGATTGTTTCAGGTATCCACACTCATCAGTACCACCAACTGTACTGAGAACAACACAGCAGGAATCATTTGAAAATGTGACCAAGACTGGGGGGAAAAAAAAAATGCTAATTTTACATTATTTGCTATAAATGTACAGAGTTGAATGACATCCATGTACCAACAGTTTTCATATTTTCATACCCCAAAATTAATAGGAAAACATGTCTTGAACATCTTGGTGTAAAAACATCTGTCCAGGAAAGGACAGACATTTGAAATAAAGTAGTGAAAATAAATGTCACATTATATGCATGTACAACAACCCACAGCTTGAAGAATAAACAAAGGTAACAAACAGTTTATTTCTATCTTCTGAAAAAAGCAAAACAAAGGTAGTAATTTGCTAATCTATAAAATTCCATTATAGTGCTCATTATGGGATGTAATTCCATGCTATTATCAGATGTTATACTTCTCAGAAATACTGCTGGGGCTCAAATCCTGCACCCCTTTTACACAAGCTTGTACTGCTTGCTTACTTCACAGCTCCTTCTGCCTTCACCTTTTATTTATGAATGGACACTCCATACTTTTGTTTAAAATGAGACAATTTTCATTTAATTGAAAGAAAAATGCCTAATCAAAGGCACTGAACGGAAGCAATTGCGACATATGGCTCCCCAGCTGGGAAAGTGTCTGACCAACTTCTCAGCAGTTTGAGAGACAAACAGCCCCATCAAATACCCTTTCACCAAGGGACAGGTGCACTGGGATGGAGCCAAAAGACCATGCTTCAAAGACCTAATTATTGAGCAAAACCATCCGAAGGCAGCAGGTATTGTTCCCCCACTTTACAAATGAGGTTACAGAGAGGTTGGGCAAGAACCCTTTGGAAAGAGCTGGGAAGGGATCCATATGTCTATGCTGACAGAACCTATTTTCATCTAGCCCACCGACACTCTGAACAAAACTCATCCAAATGTATGCTTCTGGTTACACAAGGTGTGCAGACACTTAGACCTCTGTCACTAGTCTCAGTGTAAATATTTAGCTTATCACAAACACAGTTTTCCTGTGAACATTTTGCTCAGGATGGCTAGGCTCTGTCCTCCTATTGAGACCACACCTTCCAACAATGTGATGCCTTTTCCCTCAAGGTTCAAGGAAAGCAAACCTGTTGTTAGGAAATACAGCAAAGGGATGGGATGGCAAAGAGAGGAAGAGGAATCTGAAGGTGGAAATGTTTGATAAGAGACTATTGAATTGATCATCCTTATTTGTGGGAAACAGCACACAAAAGAGGATGGTAAAAGAACAGAAAGGCACAAAAGGCAGGGACAGGACAAGTGAAAGAGAATGAGACTGTGAGCCCCGAAACAAGGAGTGTCCAAAAGAGAAAACTCAGTGCAGATTAATGCAGGGAGACTGTGGGAGAAAACAGAGTGTGAATGAGATGGGAGAAAAAGGATGCTTTGGATTGCTGGGACAGTGAAAGAAAAAGGAAGCAGAAAAGCACATTAATGAGGAGGGGAAAGAACTGCAGTTCAGTACATCCTGAGATGGATGACAAGTACCCAGAAACTGGCCCAAAGTAGCCACAAGAAGACCAAAATTTGGAATTACATTTAAAAAATGAATCTGAACTTCAAAGGTAGATTTAAAATTAATCAGAGTGATCACATTTTTGCCAGAGACTCAAAATCCAGAAAACACACCAAAATCAGTTTCATTAAAATGTATGTCTTAAAGTCAATCTAGCTGTGATTGGTTTGAATTTATGGAACCAGAACTGTCTCCCTTCAAATGTATATAAAGCCTTCCAAGTATCTGAATAAACACATTCAATTTCAGTCCCAGAGCATATGCTAAGTATCTTGGACACTTTCAACAGTCTTTCAACTTCTGTTTTCAAACACACAATGTTTAAAGTGCAATGTAATAGTTGTATTCAGATATCATTCACATCACATGCTAAAATTGATTTTCATTATGTGCTTCAGAACAGATGATACTAAAAAAGTTAGAGAACACCTCCCTCTACTGTTCCTTTCTTGTAAAGTAAGCAATGCTGGAGTTGTTCTAGATCAAAAGCTAAAAACAGAAGTGCATTCAAGGTAAACTAAAACATCATGTGAAGCAGTCAATGCTTAGTCTGTATTAGTACTTGAAGGGCTGTCCCAACAGTAAGTTCATGCAGTAAAAGACAAAACTGTAAGAGATTAATAAACATCTATGGTACAAAGTAATGATTAGTCTGTCCTGCAATTCTGATTATGTCCCTGATCATTTTTGACATTTGAAATTACACTTCATCTTACAATTCAAACAGGAAAAGTGAAATATTTTTTAGATTCCAGAAGTAAGGGTCTGCTCCTCCTCACACTGCTTATAGACTCCAACTAAAACTCCAGTATCTACTTGTAACAAACCCATTCTTTGGTACCAGTGTGAGTTTTCTCTTTTTAAAAACATTAGGTTAGGCTTTAAACGTTTAGAAGTTACTTTATTTTGAAATCACAATTTTCAAAGTAAAATCTTGTGTGTGAGCTAAAACAAATGCAAACTCCCCTTTGAGGGTAGCATGTGCTAGCTACCTCACTGTCTGTGAAAAAAGAGTGTTGAAAATGTGTGCTACATATGCAGGGATTTGTTGTGGTGATGTGGGTTTTTTATATGAGATTTTTATCCAATATACCCAGAGGCAACTCACACTTTCATCAGCTGCAGTATCTGCAATTACCACTTAGTTATTCCACTAACAAATGAATAACAAAAGAACAGGTTGTTGGTCAAATGAAAGCATAGAATTAAAATGCTCTCAGCTCTACAAGTGCAAGCAGGCTGGTGGCTTCTGCTGTGCTAAGCATTCCCCAACCCATTTTAAAAACCAAGCAAAAAGAAATAGGATCTGTCATGTACCTTCAGGGGTAGGAGATGACTCATGTAAAGAAACACAATCACCAGTGATGTAGGCAGCTCTTGTCATCATTTTTTGCTCCAAATAAGCGATGCCCAAGGCCCAGGCCAACCTCACAATGCTTGAAGCCCAGCAATGCCTGAGGTGACATCTGAGGCCTGGCAATGGCCAAGGCCCAGCAATGCCTGAGGCCTAGCCCAGCCCGGCAATGCCAGAGGCCCAGCAACACCCGAGGCCCGGCAACGCCCAAGGCCCAGCCTGGCCTGACAGTGCCCAACGTGATGCCTGAGGCATGGCATTGCCTGAGGCTCAACGATGCTCAAGGCTCAGCCTGACCTGGCACCCCAGGCCCTTCCTGGCACAGAACTGGGAAAGGCAGCAAAAGCAGAATAGCAGGAGATCAGATGCTTTGCTGGTAATACATCATTATTAAATATAGGAACAAATAGGAGCACCAATTCATTGAAAAAGAACACACGAAACAGAGCCACGATTTAGTATAGGTAAATTAAGGCTATAGGGAGCCATAAGATGAAATAATGACTGGAGATCATCTACAGGTGTATGGGAATACTTTAAATTTTCACCAAATGTGAGCAGCTGTGTCCAGACAGGCCTCCCTCGCCCCAGAAGTTCAGCCATATTTCTTTTCTTCACATGTATGGGGGAAAAACCCCTCAACATACAGATAGTTACATTTAGTTTTCTTACAATTATGAATTATTCAAAAAGGAAAGCTAAGCAGCAGAGCAATACTGTACTAGCCCTGCTAACATAACCTCCTTGTCTGTACACATCATCACTCCATATTTAATTATGTGACCACATACTGTTTCCCTCTCCTGTTTAGTGCAGAAGACAAAGCGTGCTCACTCAGGCAATTATTCAATACTTCTCTCAGTCTTTATAGTTCCAGCTCAATTCTCTTTTACTAACTCATCAGAATCACACTGATCAATGGGAGAGTGGCATAGACAGTGTCTTTTAACAAAACAGCAGGAAATATATCTCTATGATTTTATCACCAAAATGGCCTTAAGGTTAGGGCACATCAAAGGTAGATAAATAAAGCTCTTTCATATTGGAAAGCTCTAAAGATGACTATCAGGTTCCCTTATCTGCCAGTAAGTGCCTGATGACCTGTTACCTCTCCTTGATACTGCATGTTTAACTAAGAACTCTTCTGCTTTGGATGTTAAATTTTGGCTTAGTTTTGGAAAACCACTTTTAGGATTGCTTGAAAAGAAAACATTCACAAATAATTCAGGGAAATTCAAAGGCAGGCAGTACCTCTGTTCTTATTTTTAAGCATTTTCCAAGACACAGTCTATAATCTCTTTTCCCATGCCTCCCTCTTCACTGGGGGCAAGATGAGTAAATACAGAAAATACTGTACCACATTATTTGAAACCTTAAAAGCAGAGCCCAAACTTTTGAAATTAAATGATAATAAAAAATTTGGTGTCTTTTAGATGTTCAGGAGGTTTCCCTATGGTAGCTGCTTACTTTGCATAGCCTGGTCATAATTTACTATTTTGATGGTATTTTAAAAGGAAAATAGGAGTTCCTTAAGCTCTTTGATATCCTTGTTATAACCAAGATTTCAAAATGTCAGTAGATTTGACTATAAAACAAATTCACTTTTAAAGAAGTTCTGGTTCAAGCATATGATCAAAAGTGGAATAATTACATCAAACAAAATTCTGACTTCACTGATTCCAGTATTTTTATTATAGGGCTTTCATGCTTATGTGAACTACATATAGTTCTTGTCATATGAAACTCTGGCAATATTTTTAACATCACTTGCATGCAGGCATTCACAATAAAGTATGCTTTTTATTGTTATATGTAGCATATAAGGAGAAAAACTGGTGCAATTTGTGGCCTTATTTCTACACAAGAAGACAATAATTTATAGGCTTTATTAAGGCTATCAATATTAAAAACTCAAGGCAAGTTAGACTTTCAGTTACCATTTAATTTATGGATTGTAAGCTCACACTGCCTACAGGTAGCACCCAGAGAAATGTTTGTTTTGTGAAATCCAGTAAAAAGAGTTTTGAGGTGTTTCTAAATGCTAACATTATGAAAAATGAGCATTTCTGCAAATAAAACTCACAGCTTTTTATGTTATATTGCAATAAAATCAAGACACACATTGTGAACAAGACTTCCAGACCAATTAGGCATACAATTACATGTGCAGAAGGCATGCACAATTGTGCAGCTAATTTGTGCATGAAATTACTTTGATTGCACATACTAATTGGATAAATGTGTGTGCAAATGCCAGCAGTCATTTGTGCTAGCAATTATCCAATGTGCATACATAGTCATGGCAACTGCATGCATAAATTAGATGCAGTCTTGCATACCTAACTGGTCTTGGGTTTTAATCACAAATCCTTTTTCTTTCTCTCTAACAGGTCACTTGGACACAATATTTTGGGGAATTTCCTATTTCTTATCCAGATGAGCCAAAACAATGAAGATGAGCATCAGCCAGTAACCTGACTTTGTAAGGAACAAGAAAGGAGTTATTTTCTAGAGATACAGCACCTTATATCTTCCTTGCATAAGGGAGAAGATGAGACATATGAAGCAGAATAAAACACAACAGGAACATGTAACTACACTTTCATGGCACTTACCTAAAGTTTGCTTGTGGTTCATAATTTACAAAATGAGTGTGAAAATGTCTCTGTACTCACAAGGAGATTGCAGGTGACTCTTCCAGGCATGGCTGTCACACTTTCACACTTCAGTGCAGTATCCACAATTAAAACACATATCCACATGTAGAGATAGGTAAGAGCCTTAAGTTAAAACCTCTTGATTCTATGGGCTAGCTATCCAGTGGTAAATCTATGGACTAAGCTAGCCTCTGATACCTATGATACCTAAATCTTGTGTGATTTTGGGCAGGTCACAATCTTCTTGTTGAGTTTTCTGCCTCCCAAATGGGGTTATCAGCCCTATTTATGAGGTCTGCAAGTGTGCATCACTCCACAGGTGTGTACTAAAACCAGTATTCTAAAAAGACTATCAAACTAAGAAACTATGCTATGCATTAAGTTCCATACCACTGAAAGCAGGTGGGAGAGGAGACATTTGGATTTTCACACCTTTTATATCATAGTAAAGATGGAGGGATAGCAGGTTGGGAACTTGTTGATATGCATGGAACTCCAGAAGCTCCTGCTCTTTCACTGCATTGCATCTATCATGGCTATTCTCTTCCAAGACACAGAAAAATGATTCAGCAGAAATTGAAGTTCCTCATTTCTATGCTGCAAGGGCTCATACTCATTTTCAGGGTAGTTCACAGCCTCAGAAAAATAGTTATTGTTAGCATGGACCATTCCTGGAACCTGAGATGTCCTGCTGAGGACACTCCATCAAAAAAATCACAGTTGTCCTGCTCTCATGTAAGTGATGCCCTGCTGTCCTTGCCTAGCCTATTAGACTGCTCCAAGAAAATGTGTCCCATGTCACTGAGTGAACTCTGAATTGTTTAGTTGCTTGCTGCTATCAAGTGTAACATGGCTCTCTTCTTTTTTTTCTCCAGATGGCAGTGTTCTCTACATACAGTGGAGAAAGGAAGACTTTAAAGTTACTGCTCTACTGGTAGAAAGAGCTTTTTAAGGTCTTCAAAATCATTCTGCCCTTACTCAAAACTGTGTTACAACTGCTACTCAGCTCTAGCAGAAGTAGGAAAGAAAAATACAATCATCCAACACAGACTGCAAGAAACTAGTGGTCTTACATTCCAGTTTAAGCAGAGCTTGCTTCTCTAGGCAGTCTCAGTGGGAAGAATAAAAGGAGAGGAGAGGGCTGTGTTTCAGTTTAGCTCCACTTCAGTGACTGCTGTTTCTCATTTAACAGAAAATCTCTTTCAATTCAGCTCAGTTTCTTGCACTCTTTTATGTCCATCAGCAGTTTCCCAGTCTAAGTCAGAATGGTTTTGTAGGTTGTTGTAAAAGAGATTAAATCACCACCACAAACAGTTTGGACATTTTCCTTTCAACTCCTTCAATTTCTCAGACACTGTGGTTTTGAGGCACTGGTTTTCTCCACCCATTTTTCAGCATAGCCTTTCAGTAAATTAACCCATAAATTAAATCACATCTCTGTAATCAGAGCAATCACATTCAGAAATTGCTTGTTAAGAGCAGAAATGCACTTTAAATGAGCTATTCTGATTTCTGCCTCACAGTCATAGAGTTTCAGTCCTTAATTCCAGTAGTTTGCTAGAGGCCATGCATGGGCCCTCATACTTCACAGTAAGGCACTTCAGACTTTGAAGACCTTGTGAGAAAGAAAAGCCATCACTTTCTTTGGCTGCTTGTTCCATAGTTTTCAATTATAGATTCACTTTGCTTGAGGTTCTAGTTCTTGCTCTGGTTGCATTAGAGACTTTAGTACACTCACCTTGATCCAATGGAGTTATTTGAATGCTAGCAGTTACCCTGTAAAGTTCTTTTTCAGCAGCTCAGCAAGCCACCCTTGAAGTCTCAAATTTACAGGTGTTTCTCTAGCCTGACTCCCATTCTGTAAATTCTTCAACACTCTTTGCAATTTAAATCCTAGAATTAATGAGAACACACTGCAGAATCAAACATGAAAACATACAGTCCAGAAAGTAATGTTTATGTTATTATAATCAAATTTACCCTGTATTACCCAGCATTTTCTGGGAGCTTCTCTTGAGTCATTTAGTACCATTATTTTTAAAGCCTTCTCAAAGTCACTTCCTTCCTGGATATAGTGTCCATCCTGTAGTTCTAACCTCTTCTCCCTCTCCCTGTTCTTCAGGAACACATTCAACTACAGCAGCATTAACAGAGTTTATTCTAATGGCCAGTGCTTACCACTACAAGCTCTATTACTATGCATAATGGCTCTGTCCTTCCCAATGCTTATTAAGCCATAATCATTTTGTCAGTGGCAAACCTTCTGAGTGGTAGCACAGTATTTATGTTGCATTATTGATAAGAACATTGAAGATCAGAATACTTTCCTACCTTGCCAGAAATACTGCCTTTCAAAGACTCTTTCCCATTGCTAGCTCCTTTCTGAGGTCTCTTAGCTGATTTAAATCCATTTTACATCTGATAATACTCTGATAATTTGTTGTGTTCTAGCAAAGACAACAGCTTGCATCTAAATACACATTACATCAAAAATACTTTTATGAACACTACTAATCTTGAAGGATGATACAAAATTTATCTAAGGATACTTGTCATCCACAATACAATGTTCATTGTCAAAAGGAATGGAATGGAATTCCCTAAAAACCTTTTCTTTTCCATTCTTTGCCTAGCACTAGTCAAATTAATCAGCCTATAAGTAGTAAGTAACTATACTATAAAACAAAAACTAGGCATTGATTCTGGTAGAAAAAGTAAATAAATACTTGAAAAACATCTAATTTATAGTTATAGGAGTCAAAACCTGGAAGAAATTATTTCTACTCTGAATATATTAAATTTCAAAGAAGGTGCAAAAATGAATGGCTCACACTAAAGCTGAATTCTATAGGCTGTTTGTATGTGAAAAGCACCCAAGAAGCTCAGAATGCAACAAAGAAATTGTTAGAAATACTGCAGACAAGAGAGGTTACATTAAATTAGGCAAGAATAATTTTGTAAAAAGTCAGAGTAGGTTTGGGAGCACTTTAAAAATACAACTTTTTTCTTCCTAAAATGTTCTCTACATTTCAAGAAAAGCTCTTAGGAAACAAACTCACTAAGCTTGCTCTAAACCTAAAACTGTACACAGACAAAATGGGTATTAGAGATGAAATGGGAACTGAACTACTACAGCACATGTGTATGTGTCAAATGGGTATTAGCAAATTAACAAAAAAGATTAAATTTTATTTAAGCTCTTTCTTCTTTTGTCCAGCTTTCAGGTGTATATTAATCCAGCTAGATCAGTGCCACTTAACCAGCTAGGTGTGATCAAGCCAACCTGGTGCCTAGACTAAGAGACACTGTTTTCCTACAGATAAAGACAAGTAATGCATTAAAGTCTGAGCATTTTGTGGTATTTTTTCCTGAAACATCTAAGTGTTCTCTTTCATTATCTGAATACTTACAAAATTGCTGCTGAAAACTAGAGTTAGGTAAATCCTACCCAGCTGACACCAGGCATCCTTTGATGAACACCAAGCAGACAAGGCAGCCATCTGGCCAGGGAGAGAGAGATTGTGTAAAAATGAGCTATGTGTGTGTAAATAAAAGATTGATGAATGAAGCCCTGAAAGCTGAGATGAAAGTGAAGCAGAACAGACAGGTAAATCATTCTGATACTTATGTTACTGCTGAAATTATGTTCCTCTACTTTCCTTTTTTTTTTTTTCCCCTTTTCTTTTCCCCTGCTGACAGCAGTGCAGGTGACAAGAAGTACTTTCAATTTTGCTGCTGACACAAATGCTGGAGGTTAACAAACTGTTTTAGTTCTATTGCTGTAGTCAGGAAGAAGTGAGAAAGTTTTGTTGTTTCATTTTTAATTACTTGGGTTGTATCCACATAAGTGTGCTGATGGTTGGAGCTATGAAGCTCCAGCTTCAACACTACCTACACACAGCACTCCAGGATGGCTTGCCAAAACTGAAGCTGAGTTGAAGAAAACATAACAGTCCTGAACCCATTGACTTGAACTCAAGACACAAAAATCTACATATAACTTCTTGCAGAGTGTTTCAGAAGTGTTTTTAAGCCAGATTCCTTCCCTGACTTTTCTGGTGTTATTTAAAGAAAATACTTTCCAGGCAAGCTTCACCTAAGAACCCACTAGACTGAAAATGTAACTAAGGTCTGCTTTTTTCCTACAAAAAATAAAAAGATAGAATATCTAATGAATAATATGATTAAAATGAAATGAATATGATTTTTTCCTAAAACCAGCCAAGTAACTAAGATCTTCTGTAAGGAAAGAGCCCAGCTAAAAACTCAATTCCACCTGTGCCTTTATACATGCTCCAAACTAGATACCACCAATAAAAAAGGTAAAGTTCAGGCTATGAAGGCAGCATTTCTATCCATACAGCCATTCTAAAGATATTATGTACAGAATACAATATTAACTATTAACAATAAAAACATTAAAAAATGATTCTTAATGTTGGCTGGGAGAATAAGGAATGTTCAGAATGTGACAGTGCCAAGAATGTACTGTGTGCTCACAGGAGCTTCACAGATCTTACAGCATCATACCAAGAAGGAAGAGAAGACCTATTGGTAATAACTTCTTTAGCACACAGTGCTGCTTACTCAAGGCCTTGGCACTGAGAAGAACTCAGTACCAATTGTAACCACTATCTAGCTTTTATTTTGAACTGTTAGGACAGAGACAACAAAGACAAAAACATGTGGAAGCTTCTTACTGGTTGAATTGATGCTCTGGGATGGTGAAGAGCAGCTGTCATACTGCATTGCTTACTGACACACACAACAGATAGCTGTGGATGACATCTAGCAATGCATGAAATGCCAGGATCACAGAAGAAAAATGATGTTCAGGGATGTCACTCAGTTGCTGCCTCCTCCAGTTTGTGTTTTCTTTCAGAGTTTTGAATGCATATTTTCACCTTACAGTAAATATCAAATATTGTCTTGTTGTTAGATGCAACATGCATGCTCCTTTCATACTACAAAGTGTCAACAGGAAACATAAATCTCCCAGACACTGAGAAAAACTTGTGTCCTCATGAGTAATTGTGTAAGCTTTTAAGTACCAAACTCCCTATGCCTTAAGAGGTCATTCACATCTATGACAAGGAGAGAAATGCCTTATTATATACAGGCACCCTGGCTTATGATGGATACTAGGACAGCTAAGAGGCTTTACCTTGTTTCCAGCAGCTCACAATCCTCCCACATTCTGCTTAAAAAACAGAACTGAGAAGCCCCAGAAGCCTACTGCAAAAGAGCAGTCTCTGTTCACACACAGGACGTGATTTGGGCCATGGCTGTATTTCTGTCCTTGCAACAGCTTCTCTAAAGTGTAAACATGGTGTAATGTTTTCCCCCTAAAAAGAATGAACCACTTGGGAGATGTCAAGACAAATAATACTACAGTTGGTTATATTTAAAAACCAAACAAACAGAAAATCAAAACCTTTTTACACCTGGGAATAGGCATTTACCACAGCAGCTTCCCTCTAGGCATTCACCTCAGTGGTAATGAAAGCTCTTGAATAAAACATATCAGACTTTTCCTTGATAGAGAAATGCTAGGAGTTCACCACACCAATTACTATAGAAAGAAGAAAGAAAAGGTATAAAGTAATTTATCTCTAATTTTAGCCAGAAGGAACAAAACTGGGAACAATGCTTTAATCTGGGTTCTACTGTTTGCTCCTTCTATGGCTGTAGGGAAATCAATTAACTTCTTCAATTTGTTGTTGCCAGTGATAAAACAGAGATCCTAAAAATCAGTCATCATATTGAGATGAAAATCAGAAGATAAAGGTGGAAAAGAAACATAGTTATCATGAATGCCATGGAATGAAAAGGGAATGCTCTCCTGAACTTCCTGAAACAAAAGTAAAAAGGATTATTTCCTGTGGGGGGAAAAAAACAACTAGCAAACCAGACAATTAAGCAGTGTTAATGTGTGACTCACCTGGCACAGTATTTAACAGAGCATCAGGAAGTTCACTGGACATTACTGAGCTAGAAAGAGACACAGTGTGTTCCTTCAAGAACTCAATCAGTGAACAAGAGGCAGGTGACAACTGAATAGGAAGGGCAGGTGGCTGTGAAGCAGCTAAGTTATCTTGTGAGGGCTGAAAGGCTGCACAGGAGGAGTCTTTTTTTCCCCCCCCTTGACAATGTAATAGTTAAATCTAGTTTAGTTAGTGTCTTGAATTCAGACACATGATCACACTAAAAAAAAATAAATTGGTGATCTTATAAGTGAGCTTTAAAAGGGTATTCAGAGCTTGGGATAATGCATCAATGGAAAATAAATAATCATTAAAAAAGACAAATTTGATGGAGCTGGTGTAATTATGGTCAAAAGAATTAACAAAACCACCCAGAGTACTGTCAAGGGCTAGTGATGGGCTGGCCACTAAGCAAAGGACTCCTTTGCCTTCCCAAAGGGGAAGAGAAAGGGAATAAGAGAGAGAGAGACATAGGGATTGGAAAAGAAAACTAAAAGTGCTTTAATGAAAAAGAAATATATACAAAACCAGTATCAAATCCAAGCCCTTGATGGTAATTCCATCACTGTCACCACTGATGCTGTGGCAGAAGTCACTGGACCCAGCAGCAGACAAGAACCAGATCCAGGAGTTGTATTCTGGAGCTGGATTCAGGAACACATGGATTGGGATTGAAGGCAGAATGGACAGAGTCCTCCTTGGACACCAAACATTGAAGAAGAGGTTTGACCCTTGTGATCCCACAGCTTTATACTGAATATGACATCCATGGAATGGAATCCCTTGTTGATCAGTTTAGGGTCACCCCTCCTCCCCTCTTCTCCCACAGCTGTGGCCTTTTACCCTGCACCCCAATGTGGGAAATAGGATTTAGCAGTGACCTTGCAGTGCACCCCAACCCCTGGTACTAACTCAGTGTTCTCACTGCTAGCAGCAGACACTGCCTGGGAGAACATGCTGTTAACTGTAGAAAGTGCATCCCTGAGAAGAGACTGAGCTGAAAAGTCAAACCCCTGAACAGAATTAGCTCTAACTGAAGGCAGGACAAGCATATAGAAATGGAAGGAAGTTGCATTAAACTTAGAAGATGTAAGTAGCTAACACTGCTAAGAGAAGGAAAGTAAGGTAAAACTCCCCAGTCACTGCCACTGCCATTACTCAAGCACTCAAAGACTCTGCATCCAACAAAGCCAAACAAGGTGACACACCTGGTCACAGCCAGAACTCACCTACCATCCACATGAGCAGGAGCTCCAGTAAGAGCCAGCCATGCTTGGAAATCAAAGGGTAAAAGAGTATATTTTGGTAAAAGGAATTCTACTTTAGTTGTACTAAATTTCAGCCAATGTCCAAGATACCAGTTCTCCAACTCTTTGTGCCCCTCAATCTTCTAGTTCAAGACCTCTTCATACAATTAAAGGTCATCCAGATGCTACCTGAAACCTATCCTAGGACTGGGAGGGAAAATTTCCAAGCAGCATGGAGGAATAGGGCAAGGAAGGAGCAAATTAAAGGTGACTGGAGGAAGAGTGAATATATTGGACTAAGTGATACCAAAAAACCTGTAGCTAGACAACACATGAGCAAGATGAGAGTCTACTAGGATTTATGAAGCTAGTCTGCTGCCAAGAGGATGGCAGTGCCTAAAGGCTGAAAATGGCAGCATGGCTCAGCACTCCCTGTGCTCTTCCCCTGGGCACAGCTCAAACATACATTAAAAGCAGAAATGAATGAGGGAAACAAGGTGTCCTCCTCCCTTACTGGGACTTCTTTCCCTTCTGAATCAAAGAAAACAAAACCCCCAAACCAATCAGAACATCCAACACACATGCAAAACCAGCAGCCTGTCAAAGCCTTTTGCTGTTTTCTTTTTCTGCTTCACAGGACTTCTCTTCCCCTCCTTTTTTTGCTCAAAAGCACATGAAAAAGGTAATAGAACCACAATGAACAAAGCTTTCCTACTGAATTAGTTTCTGCAGAGTATACAGTAAGATGAGAAGTGGTCAAGAAGTAAATGCAGAAGACTGACCAAGGAGAGAAACTAACCACTGTCATCTGATACTACACAACAGCTTCAGATAAATGTGCTCTGATGATTTTGAGCAACTGCTTCCAAAACAGAACACGCTATTGGAAAGGATGCTGTAAAAACACATTTTACATTGTAAGGCTTTGTGAAATTACATAATCTTTAAAACCTGGGAAATCTGGCCTCTTGTTTCCTCTCCTTCCATTCCTCACAGTTATTATTGCCTCATTATACAGTCATTTGTACAATGTTTTGGCAGACATTTACTATTGCATAAATTAAAGTCACTGCATCTAGTTTTGCCTACAGGTCTTTATGAAAATACCAGCAAGGTTTTTATTTGAATGTCAAAGTTTGTCAACCATTAAACTGATTGATTTTTCATTATGCAATGCAATAGAAGCAGCAATCTCCAGCCTGTATGCAACATTACTCAGAGAAAGTCACAGGTTTGAAAAATCCTTCCTGCTTATTCTTTAAAAGAAAACAAAAAAGACTCTTCACAAAGGAACTCTCTTTTAAGGCTGGCTTCATACAGTTTATTAATATAACAGCAACATATATGGTGCTGTAATTCAATTCAGTGAAACAGAATGAATTCATCTGTGGTTAATTCAAACATTTCAATAATGCTGGAAAAAACCTTTCCAAGTGGCTTTCTAAGAAAAGTATCTATTGATTTCAGTAAGAGTAGGTATCAGCCCTGCAGAGTGAAGCTACCTCAGCATCCCTAACTCCAACCAGACTCAAGACTGCAAAGGAAGCCCCTTCAGAGAGCAGTGCAGGACAAGCTCTTCTGGAGGAAGTCTCTCTCAGTCCAGCACTGGGGAGATGCTGGTCAAGGTCAGAGAACATTTTTCTTAGCTTGTTTAGCTCCTAGTCTTCTTTGCAAAGTCACCAAGCAAGACAGCCACAGAAGTGCCTAGAAGGAACTCACTTACCTCACAGTGCTTTAAAAATCCACACCACTTCCAAATTCACATCCAGAGTTGGATTGAGTTCTCCCTGTGCAGGACAGGTTAGCACTGGTTCATCACTCGAGCTCCACAGCACAGGCTGAACACTGAAGCGCTGTAACAGCTCTTTCCACCAGGCAGCAACCATCCCTGGTCAGAGAAGCCATTACTTATTGACTGTAAAGCTTCAGGAGATTCAGAGGAGCCTTCCTGCAAGTCCTCTGAGCCCATGAAGTACAAACAATTTTATCATCTCACACCAAATTTTACTCCCACCACCAAGAACACCTCATGTGTGGGTAATGGAGGTAGGGAAGTGGCAGCACTTGGATTTTCTTCACCTTCTATTGCTTCCCACTTGTTATTGAAGTATTATTCACTGGCCTGGCACCATTAAACCTCCTTGATCAAGTCTGACTCAAAGATTAAAGAGTGTAGAGCACACAATAAAAAGTCCTGTTCAATTAAACTGAGACACATTCCAAAGTGGAGAAGCAGAGCCCTACAAGTATGCATAATTCAAGCTGTAAAAAGGGGAATTAAAATAAGAATGGGCACAATAAAGTCATTGCACAGATACTGTATTTATGTTAAGCACCAAAGGACAGCAGGTGAAATACTCTCCAAAATAGGGCCATAACACAATTGGAGGAGTTCCTTCAAGTGGTTTTTTTCATTCCCATTTTTGTGCTTATTGATTTGTTACAGGTATTGATGGCTTTCATGCAAAATCCTTCCTAGAAAAGGAGATCATTTATGAAAATAAGACAAAACAAGTGCTTAGGAAAGGGCTGTGGAGAAAGAAATCCACAGACTTCATTGTCCATATTGGAGAGAGGACATGGAGTACAACATTCTGCAGTCACTTTGCACTTTATAACCACATATAAAGCACACATCCCTATTTGTGGCAATAAACTGAAAGGTGAAGTGCTGCCTAATTACCTGATTTATAAGGAGTACCACAGAATAAAATGTGGATAATATTCTCATGACAAACTCAGTGTCATAACTCCAAACTGTCTTCAAGGAGGACAAGAGTTCAATCTTCTGATCTCAGATCCTAAGATTCCTGCTCAATTCAGTCCATTTCTGCTTTCTTTCTCAAAGATTAGTTAGGCTCTATAGAAAAAATAATCATAATTAAACAAACAACCAACAGGTTCAGTGCATGTAGCAACATTTTTCAGATTCACTGGACCATGGAGAATGAAACTCAAAGCTAATATCAGGTTAGAGTAACTTTGTTTTTAATTTAACAGCACAGTCAAAAGCAGTTTACTACAAAAATATGACAACTTCCATTATGTCTATAAATAGGCAACCTACTGAATTATCACATGGAATGTTAATGACATTAGCATTAAGTCCTAATTAAACAATGAAGCAATATGCACTGCAATCTGCCAGCAAAATATGCATAATCAGAAAAAGACTTTCTTTTCAAAAAGGTGTAATTTTATGTTATTTTTATTAAGCAGTAAACAAAGAGTTTGTGCTGATTGGTGAAAGCTTCCTTGTGAAATGTAGGAAATGTCAGAGATGGAAAAAGGACTTGGCTAACAAAGTGTCTGTTATCCCAATCACATCCCAATAGTTATAGTGGATTTTTGTCTCAGAAACTAACTTTGGCACCTCTACTCTGGCATGACTGCTCTCCACTTTTGCAGTTATCATTGCTGTTGTTCATTTTCTTTCTCAAATACATACATCACTTCATAAGTGTTACTCACCTCTCTAAAGGCTCCAGGAAGTATCTGCCACCATGATACATCTTTTTACTATGGCATTAAAGGGAAACAGCTCAACCAAGTTCATTGAGGAAACCAGTGCCAGAGCCAAAAACCAGATCCATTTAGGGACAACAGTAGTGTAGGGCTATTAGTTGGACTTGATGATCCTGAAGGCCCTTTCCAACTGTCATGATGTTTCTATGTTTCTCTTGGATCCCAAGCTGATCCTTTATGCAGTGCTTGTTGCCACTCTTCATTTGAGTGCTGCTTCACCCCCATTCAATGGTACTTGTGCCTATCTATGTGTCTTCAGCCATCACTTCAGGGGTGACACTGGATCAGGCCAGCAGAAGAGACTGGATTTTGAAGCATTATGGTCCATGCAGTGCCCATTTCAAGAGCTATCTTAGCAGAGAGGATCCTGTCCTTAATATGTATCTGAGATGCTGTTAGCTTTCACCATGCTCACATTTTCACTTCAGCTTTCCAGAATAAGAGGCTGGAAAGTTATCTAAGGTTTCCTGGCTTAAAACTCTTATGGAAGGAAAATGCAAGCATTCATGTACAAGCACCACCAAAACAAGTTATTACACCATGGCTTCATTCATGACAGCATTTTTGTTGTTTTTTCATAAAAGAATTTTATTTTTTGTCTTCAAAATGATGTAATAAATCAAGACACCATTTTTAACATTCACTTCAATGTATAATTTCAGCATCCAAGTGTGGAGCAGCAAAATACAACTTAACTAATAAGCTGCTGGAAGAATACTGAAGTGGATTACCTCTGAATAATCTATAGCCTCAAAATTATTCACTGAAGGTACTTAGCTAGGTCTTACCCAAATTTTTGCACAGGAAAAAAGGCTGAATTCACTAGATAATTCATTCACAACAAAGGACTCAATCATGACTTGCAGTGACTTTCACATTACTGAGAAGTTCCCAGAGCACAGCAATGTTTTGTCACATTGGTCTAACAGCTGGTCTCTCCTCATGATTAAATGGCTTTCCCCTGGGGGAGCTCCAGAAGTATGCTTGGGTTTGAAACAGAACAGATTCAGAATTCCCCACAGTGGCCATCACAAAGTTTCTCATACAGACACACAGAGTCTAAAGCAGCACAGGAGTGTTTGAATTTGTGAGTTTTATTTCTTGAGAGAGAAGGCTCTTGTTAATGATTCTTTCCTACTTTCCAGTATGATGTCAGCCAGTAATTATAAGTTCTTCCCCAATCTGGACATTCAGCTCAGATACAGAACAGCAGCTTACCAACAAATACCACACTGGTGTTATGGCTGCTGAACTAGGTCTTGAGGTGTCAATGAACTGCAGAACAGAGCAGAGTGTCATCCAGATATCTAACCACCACAGAATCATTAAGGCTGGAAGAGACCCTTAAGATCAAATCCAACTGCCAACCTATCACCCCCATGCCACTAAAGCATCTCCCTAAGTACCACATCTATATGTATTTTAAACCCCCCCAGGGATGGTGACTCCACCACTGCCCTGGGCAGCCTGGGCCAATGCCTAACAACTCTTTCAGTGAAGAAATGTTTCCTATATCTAGCCTAAGCCTCTCCTGGTGCAACTTGAAGCCATTTCCTCTTGTCCCCTCACTGTGACTTACTAACCTAACAGCTTCAGGATCAAGACAAGAATCATTTCTTAGTCCAACTCCATGCTTAGAGCAAAAGAAAAGGAATGAGATAAAGCTACCAGTACTCAACTACAGAGTAAGCTTCCTGGTGTTGAAGCAGCACAAAAGCAGCTATAAAAGCTGAAGTTACACTTGGTAGCCACCAGTGATGATTGCTATCATGCAGTAGCATTTGCAAAAGGAGGCAGGCACCTTCCTGAGCACAGAAAGTGGGACTGATACTAGCTTGGAAATGATACTAGCTACATGAAGAGAATCATTAAAGGAACTCTGACAAGGTTCAGAAGTGTGTGGAACATATAAAATACAGTATAAAATATAAACCCCCTGAAAACTCCCCAAATCCTCTCCAGAGCACTCAGTGAAACATCACACTTCCACAGGAGAGCTGCCAGTGCCTGGATGTTTCTGAAGCAGCAAGTTTAACAGGAAGGTATCTTTTTCTAGGGGTCAATTTTCCCATTGATGCAAGGAGGATTTACACATGCAAGTCCCATTAACATTAATAGGAGTTACCTACATAAATCCCCCTGCAATGATAGGAGAAAAGACCCCATAGTCTGCAAGGATCTAAGTTCTAATGATTACCTGTCAAATGGCCCTCAGCATCATCAGCACCAGAAAAAGCAGACGTAGCAGCTTCATGGCTGAAAATACTTCCACAGGAACAGTAACTAATTGCAGTCCTACAGATAAGGCAATACAACAGCAGAGGGAAAATGGCATAAAATAGTCTGTTTGAATATTAAGGGTTAATCCAATTAACCAACTTAAAAAGAAGGTACTCATTAAAGAAGGAATTCAAACATATCAAAGCACTCCTTAGGAAAAAAAAAAAGGTGTGAATATTGTATGAGCTCCAAGGTGCTTGAAGGATAATACAGCTACTTGTTTAAAAATTCAATTAACCTTATCTTTCTTTAACTTGATTTATTAATAATCCCACAGATAAATTGCCAGTTTTTAAAAAGTCATGTTATCTTTTGAATACATCCTGTATGACAAGCCTTAAAAACTACTTCAAATGAGCCTAACCCTCACTTTGTATGCTTAAATCATTTAAAGCAAGAACAAAATGCAGTTCAGTGCATGATTTCTGTAAGATTCAAAGATCAACAGTCTTAGTTACTGCTATTGCAAGTGAGCTATTGGGTACTCAAGTACCAGAGGAAAAACATTTTATGTTTCCATTCCCCATTCGAATAAGAGATGAAAACAGGTTTTAAGCAATCAATGTAGTGTAAAGTCACATCTTACAACTTGTAGATTATTCTGTTTTATCTACAATCAGATTTGCAGTGTTTCCAAACTTCACTTCACATGGACACAAAGCACCAAAGTCCTACTTATTAGACACTTGCTAACTGATATAAACTATCCCATCCAGGAACGTCAACCTTACTGCAGATGTCACCACGATGAACGCAGGCAACAGAACTAGCAGGAGATCTCAGCTCACAGCTTAACTGCTTTTCTTGGGTTACTGAAAGAAAACACAGACAAATGCACCTGCAAGCAAACCTTTAATTTTCATCAAACCATTTCCTTGTAAACACAGAAGATGAAAACCTCAACTATGAGCCCCACTGCTGAAAGACAAACAGGGACTAGGTCCTCCACTAGGTTCTTTTACAGATCTGTAGCTCTTACATACAATTACCATATACTCATGCTTTTCACTACACATACAAACTACAGCTAGATGAAGAGGCAGTCTGCTGATTATTAGAGAGAACTGCTCAGCCACAAGCATCCAAAGATAGTTAACTGTCACTTAACACTGGAAACATTTCAACCGTGTATTTGTCTGAGGACTTGGGGATTACACACACAATGGGACCTCTAGCCAATAAACAAAGAATACAAACACAAACAACCCAGGTTTTGAAATGCAAACTGGACAAGGTATGCAAGACAAAGTGAACTTCACACTATCAGTTATGCTGTAAAAAAATAAATAAACTGACCTTTCTGGCTCAAAGCCATTTTAAAGGCAGGCACGGGCACCGTGACACTCTCCAAAAGCCAGGTTCAAAAGTCAGTTCAGGCAGTGCTGAACAGTCATCATTCAATGGCATCTTTTAGTTATGTACAGTAGTTAAGCACTGCTAGAACTATATCTAAGTCCATGTAGAAGTTTAAACCCCAACCCATCAGAAGTCACTGATCTCTGTATTTAGATATACTATTGATCTATTGGGTGCACGTTTTAAAGGAAATCTTTAAGTAAATGCTAAATATTTGTCATCATCTGAGTATCTAATTTCAAGCATTGTTCAGAAGTGCAAGTTTATTGAGGTCATTTACAGCAGCCTTCTCATTTTGTCATTTTTCATATAAACTAGGCTTATAAATACTTCAATAATTTTTATGGTATAAATGCTTTTTGATTTATCATTACAAAATGCATAATTTACAGCTATCACACTAACTTCAATTCTATTAACTGGGATCAATACAACCTTTGGAATTATCAGTTGAACCTTCTCCCCACTACAAAATCCCTCCATGAGCTCTCAGACATCATCATTCACAAAATTAACTCCTGGCTTAATAAAGGCCCAAACACTGCAACAAATCCAGGGAAACCAACACCAGCTAGGCTCTGGTTATCACTTTACATTTTGTTGGGAAGTCTAGCATTAAGGTTCAATTGTGCTATTGGCCTGACCACAGTAAATGAAGTCCCTAGTGACAATGTGAGATCTGTTAGATCTTATTAAAACAATGTAAAAATAGTTTCATGTGAGGAACTGCTACTGGACTCTATTTCTTACTAAATTATGGCATCAGTTTCAAAACTACACCAGGAATTTTTTCATGATGTCTATTTCATATTCTAAAGCCACTTCAGAGCTGTCATTATTATTGCCTTTAAGTTCCACTCATAGAACCACTTTGAAGGACAGATGTGTGAAGCTCACCTTCAAGTGTTTAATTAGCACAGATGCAGTGCTTTTTAGTGGAACTGTGGTACCTTGTATCAGATCCTCTTCTGACTGGGAAGGAAACTTGCCTGTTTTTTCTCCCCATTTGTCTTGAGCTGTTGCCTGTTTAAAAGATGGAAGATTCCTTCCAAGATGGAAACCAAAACTAAATTATCCCAACAAAGCATGCATCCTACTTTAGCATTTTAAACTCAAATTCTTTGTCCTATGGTTTTTGTTTAGCTACAAACATCTCTGGATCTGGTGGATCTATGACTATTTAGAATTGTCTCAGCTATCAACTGAACTATGTGGCAAAGAAACATAATTCAAGCTAACAAAAGTAAGGCAATTGCAAATAATACAGCTATGGGGTTTCTAAACCTTTTTTTCCATTCCTCCCTTACATTTCAGTTTGGGTCAACCTCCTTTTCTACTAAGAGAACACTCCTAATTCAGTCTTCATTATCTTCCTTCTTAACAGCAGCACCACCTCCACTCCCGCTTTCCTCAGCTGAGGAGTCAGCCTTTGCCTCTGCTGAATTACTGAATTCAGACTCTTCTGGTGCAATCTCATCTTCATCATAAATGATATCTTCTGGATTTGGTGGTGCTGGGCAAAAGTCCTCTGTAGGAAACATGTCCTGGAAAATAGTCTCAGCCTAATCAGAAAAAGAAAAAAGCATAAAATGAGCTTTACCTTGGGAAGGTAATACCTTGCATCAGTATTTTACAGGTATTTAAGATTAACCTCTGTTCTTTCAAATCAATAGTCATTTAATACTTTGACAGGATTGCAGACACAAGGGAAATCCTTCTTGCAGTCCTCAAAAAAGAAAAAGGCAATCTATCTTTTTACCTTGTTCTACCAGGAAGGATGCAGGATAGGGATATTTGGAAAATGCTGGTCATTCTGCATTGCGTTAGGCCAACCAAGAGGATTTTTGGCAAGCAGAAAAAAAAATTATCTTCTCCACTATAAAAATATCCCTAGCTGCAGTCAAATGCAATCCATGGGAAAGATTTTGTCTCTTTATAGAGAGAAAAGTCCATTTCACATAGCAAGCAAACCCAGGAAGTAGTTAATTTGTACAATCTATATGATATCTATGTGGGTTTCCTTCTTACACGCACAAAAGTGTCCATTTCTGGTTTTTCTGAAGAGCTCACACATAGCCCAGTTGAGAGCTATTCTCATCCAATGGAATAGTGTTGTTGAAAATACATGCATGTATGGATCTTATCATTGATAATTGATTCAAAAGTAATGCTGTCATTTCAATGTATTCTGTGGCTACACCTATGTGCACAAATGGTGCCTTTCAGAAATGAACTCTACAAGCAGCTCTCAAGGATTAGGGCTGGGCTGGCCACTAGACAAATGGCGAGAATTAGCTGAGATGTAAAATCACTGAAGAGAATGAATTCTGTTCTAGCTCAAAACAGGACAGCAACTTTGATTTAGATAAAAAGACAGTTACTTTTCAGCTACAGCTCAAGGATTTAATGTGCAGTGCCACTTACTCTCCATGCCACTAAGGTTTAGAAATTAAGTGCATACAAAAAGTCAAGTTTTTCTGGCACTGACACGAAAGATGTGAAAAACAAATGGGTTGTTGGTAACATCAAGGTTAGTGTTATTACAACATACAGAATAGAACTACAAAATCTGGGAGAAAATGAACACATATATATATAATAACATAAATAATATGAGTTGGACTAGATGATCCTAATGGGTCCCTTCCAACTCTGGCTATTCTGTGATTCTGTGAATGTAATCTTAGAATTCTTGAGAACTAGACACTTTATATAAACAAAGGAGGCAAAAAATCCTTTCAAAACCACAAGAATGCAAGAGGCTTTATTAAGTAATGTTGAATAGATTTACATATTCTTGTGCAAATAGCCACTCTATAAGCTTATCTTAAATAATAAAAACCTAGAGACACTCAGAAGGTATTTCCTGAATCAACACACACTTCACAACTCCAGGAAGGTTTTCTTTTCCAAGTCTTGAAGCTTCTAAGGCAAACAGAGACAGCTGATGAGCTCACAGTTACCTTTTGGGTTTCTAAAAAGGCAGAGGCATATTACTTCTCCTTTTTGTCTGTTCAGTAAACTCTGCCCTAAAGGCGACCTGTGATGAGAGCTCCCACATGGGCAGGAATGCATTTCATCTTTACAGTCATGCTGCTGGCAGACACTGCACTGAGCAAGCTGCCAGTAGGGTCAGTTAATGCCCACTGCAAAGGCTGATTACATGATGTGGATTCCTGGATAAGAGGGAATTGTTTTCAGATTAATACATCACTGAGCATGTACCAAACAGCTTTCTGTGATAAACTTCACTGCCCACCAGCAGTGGATTGGTATCACCAGCATGTGGATGTAGGACTGATAGCAACTGCTTAAATGACCCTGTCTGCTCTCAGTTCAATTGAATTTTTCATTCTGCTTCCTAAATTTCACTCTTCCATATCCATTTTAAACTGCTTAAAACTATTTATATATGAAAAAATATACCAAAAAACCCCTATTCTCTACTTCACACCCCTGGGTTGTAATTTGATCCATGAGTTTGTAAATATTTCATGGTTGGAGATTCAGATCCCACTAATGAAGGTGGTCTGGGGGTTGCAGGCACACAACTACATGTCCTTCCCTCCTCCACTTGTCTAGAAGGTACCTGCATGTGAGATGGGAAGGGTGTATTCCAGCTGAGCTCTGCTTTACCTTCAGCCTATTCTTCACTTTGTCCTCACACAGGCTCCTCACTTTTACTTTTCTTTATGACTTTTAATTATAACCATGTTTGCACTGAAATATTTTTCACTGTTAACTAGTGACAGGAAATAAAAAAATGCAGCTTCTCTCTGCTCTTTGAGACAGGCAGTGCTTAGGCTTTTGATTGTTTCTCCTCCAAGATCTGCTTGTTTCTAACATCTATCTCACTGATGGTCAACAGATTTAACACAAAGGCTAACTACAGCACCTAAAATACCTAAAGACACTTTGATCTATAATACCATTACTCATTGGTAACAAAAAGAGCTCTTAAGTAAGACAAGGGTGAATGCTAGAAAAGGTGGCTATGAGAATTAGTAATTCTAATTCTGTTTTTTTAAGTGTATTTAAACAACTTCCAACTTGCACTGTCTTAAAAAACAGTCTAAAAGAATCTCACTTAGACAATAACTCATTTTCAAGTTACAACTGCTACCATAATAATTGTCTTGCATTATACTTTGTCTTTACAGTTCTTTGTCCTCTTGGGAGGGAAATTATTGCCTTGTAAAGCAAAATGAAGGGTACTATTAGCCCTTAATGATACAGTTCTGACCCTACAGTTTGGGCTATGTCAGCCTTTCCACTTAAAAAACCTTATTTTGAAGAGGTTTATGATTTAGTCATAAAAACCCCTGCAGCTGGTTAGAAGATGGCATGCATGTCTTCTGAACACAGCCATTAAAAAGCAGCTTTAGAAATGACTAGTGCCACTTCATCCTCCAGAGATGTGAAAGTGTTGGCACAGCAGCCCTGAAAGCACCTTGACACCATAGGGACTGCTGTGGTAGATCTGCCAGAGACCTTACACCTTCCTTATCAAGGTGGATCTCTAAGTGGAAGAGCAAAGGAGAAGCACTCCTGCAGTTGTCTTCTGTTGAAGAAGTTGTAATCTGCCTATTTGTGTGATCCTGTCCTCTTCTGCTCAACAGTACTGGGGAAGGCACAATGGGAGGCATGATTCTAGAAAGTTCTTTGGGAATTTCTACATACCTACCCTTGAAGAACTGGTGTCCCTGCATATTCTGCCTACTGCCAACACAGAAGGTAGCTATTTCCTGATCTCTCCATCCACCTGGTTTTGTTTAGAGAGGTTTCACCCTTCACCTCCAGTTTCAAAGCAGTAGTAGCTCACCTTAACCTGAGCACTGCTATGGTACATGCCTACTGCTATTATTAAATGACTTTGATGATCCTTCCACCCTGAACTGCTGATAGGCTTTTCTGACCTTTTCTCAACTACTGTACCTCCTCTTTAGCCTTACAGGTGGAAGACCACATATTTGGGGTGTTATTATCTATATTTCTGAATTATTTGACAGTTTTTCCTTTCCACAGTATTAGAGCAAGTAGCCATTCTACCAAGATCATGATCTTCAGGTACTGCTGCCTTCTAGGTTCCCTTTACCTGTTCAGATTAACTCTCTGCTACTCCTAATTTTACTATGTCAACTGACCTTTGCTGGAGTTTCCTCCATTTCTCAATCCCACTGACATTCATTTTGCTTCTTAAGGAAGCTTTTTTGTCTGTCTAGCTGTGAAGCTTTAGAGCTGTATTAGTACCAACTACCTAGCCTAAGGCAGACTAACCCAGGACAAAAGTAGACTCTTTTGGGCTTCCTTAAGTCTTTGAAATTAAAGTTCTGCAACCAAAAAAATGAATTGATCTGCCAACCTGTTTGACAGCACAGTCATTTCCTAAAGCAGAGTCTGGTCCAGAACAGACATAAACATTTGAGGGTAAGCCACTGTAAGAATTTTTCTCAACTCCTGAAGAATCTCTCATGTTGAAGTAGACTGCCCAGAGGACTCTAGGTTTTTCCAGTTCTTCATTTTCAGTCTCTGAAAAGACAAAGAAGTGTTGCCAGGAATCAGTGTTCATGTGTGGTGTGGGAACCACATAATCTAGCTCAGTAAAAGTTGATTGATTAAAATGGAATTACTGTCATAACTTCTTTTCTTTAAAAAGCCAATTTATTTGACTTCCCATTCTTTTCTGAGGTACCTCCATCACATTCCTCTTTCACAGCCATAGGTAGGTGAACTATTTATTCTGTACACACTATGCCACCTAAGAACCAATTATCACCTAAAAGCACACTACCAAGAATCTTGGGCTAAATTGAACACTTTTCCACTTCATGTTATCTAGTTTAGTCTGGATGCACTCCATCAGCATATGATGGACTGAACAAATCCTCCACAGGCTGTGCCAACTTGAAGTTACAGCATTCCTTAAGCAGAGATATTTTTGATGTAGACTTTTGTCTCCCTCTCATTTAATACTTTATCTTTTTTATGGGAACTCTTCTCCTAACAGAATTTCATCTGCTTCACAAATGAGTGGTTTGAAGCCAATCTAAGGAGACTAACTAATGCTCATGATTTAAATAAATGTAAAAATCCAAAGACCACCTCTCCCCCCTCCAAATTAACTGCAGATAAAGAATTACCAAAACTCAGAAGTGCTCTAACTTGTGATATGCAGTGTGTAGAATCTCTAAACTGTGGGACCCCTACTAAATGACAACAAATGACTGATTTCTATTTATCTATGCTTATTGAGAACTTGTGCTATGCTACAATACCCACTATGCATACAAAATCATCATAAACTACCTCTTGCTTCTTCATCATTTGTACCTTCTTCTTGTTACTTTGCACATTCACACAACTCCTGCACACAGGGAGAAAAACCTCAGGGAAGATGAAGGTCACTTTCTACCAGTGCAGAATGCAATGGAGGAATACACAACACAGATTCTTAGCTTAATAGATACTATTTGTTTGGCATATTTGCTGTTCCCTGTTTGGTATTTCACCCCCTCTAAAATAAATGAAGCTTGTAAAAGACCTTGTGAGATTTACTTCTTCCCAAGGAAGAAACTTCTGTCTAACAACAGCATTCAAACCAGTATTTTAAAGCAGTTGAATTAGGAAAAAAAAGAGATAAATCTATGCTGTTCCTTCAGTCTCTTTTATAACTGTCAAATATTTTTTAAAAAATAGCTGCTAACCACACTGAACAGTTAGAAATATAAATTAAATTCATCAGCCTGTGAAAGTCTGAGCCTTAATACAGGGCAAGATGCTCTTTAATATATTTAAAAGTTCACATTGCTCATAAAAGTTACTTCTTCCTCATTTAGGCAGGAAAATGAATGGAGTCCTCTTCTCCAGGTGACTTTGCCTCTTTGACCTGCCATGGCCCAGTGCTCACTTTATCTGGTGATTCATTTTCAATAACTCCAACAGTATTTGTTCTGACATTTTAATTAAAATACGACCACTACCTCATCCTGATGATAAAAAGGCCTATGTGTCAGGGAAAACTACCTCCTCAGTGCCTCAGTGCACCTGAGGACCCCTCTGATCACTCAGTTTCTCCAGAAGAATTTCACTCAGGTTCTAAACAATATATCATTTCAAAAGTGGATCACTTTAAACATTAAGATTAATGCCAATCCCCCCCCCCCCNTGAAAGCTAATCTTTCCTTCAGCAACTGAGTCTTTGAATCACATGGCAGAGGCTGGAAAATTTAAGATACATGTTAAATATTAAAGGTTGGAAATCAGCAGGCTTCAAATTAACAAATATCAACATGAAAAGTGTTTGCTGCTCTCCACATAATACAGCTTTTTATTTACCACTTCTAATTATGGTCTAAATATTTGTTTTGGAAAGGCTTTTGTACTGAAAACCTAATTAAAAATTTACATCTTTGGGACATCAAAGATGCTTTTCCTGTAAGCAAAAAAGAAGGAAAATGCATATTACTTAATCCTTTACTTCCTATTAAAAGCACTTCAGTGATTAACAACAACAAGAAGATACTTGCTTTTTCATTAAAAGGTAGAGGGAAAAAAGGATGTAAAACCAGAAAAGAACACAGAAAAAGAAAGTTGTGAAAAGCTGAACTCAGCCCTTCCTGAAGCCCTTCTTGGTTCCAGAGCCCTGACAGGAGAAGGAAGGACTGGCCACACAAATGACTGCATTTCTCTTCAGTTAACAGCAGGGAATTCTACCTGAATTCATGCTATGCAAATATTATAAACATGCCAATAATAAATGTAAAATACTTCCACATCTTACTAACTTGTGTATATACAAACACTGCCACTGACAGCTAAGCACTGTTTGCTGATAGAACAGCTATGATTTACTCTGTTTAAGCAGGAGCACACTAGATTTAAAAATGCTTTGCCAGGCTTAAAACACAGCAACATCTATGTGCACACTGCCTATTCTATAAGCATCTACCAAAACTATGATTAAATTCAAGATCTCAGGATTAAATTTCAAAGACTTCTGTGGAACTAGCTCAAATTATCTCAGGGACAATTTCTTTCTAGGCAACAACTGCTTTGTCAATAGCTACCTTCCTCTGAGACTGTGAAATTGTCCCTCTCAGGGTTAAAGTTCATGAAAGTAGCTGGCAAGGTTTCCTTGAATTTAGGGTCAAATAATTCATTATCAGAAATTACTGGAAATCTATCTTCCCGGTAACACTGCACTGTGCAATAAATAACTTTATGCTTCCACTGCTTAAAGCAGAATTCAGAGAATTTCAACTAAAGAACAGCAAACAAGGAAGCACTTGAAAGAGACAATGAAAGGAGGAGAATATGAGAAGGCAAAAGAAAACTAAAAAGTTTATAGCACTGAGCACATCTGGCAGCTGGAGGAGAAATGCAGATCACTAACCTTTGGGGGTCTGAGAATGTTTGTTAGGATACCCAAGTGATAGAAATCAATGAAAATAGGATAGTGTAAAAAAACCCAAACACATTCCCAAGTATTTCCTTTCACTACTGCACCTTTGAAAGCCAGATACTAAGAAGTAAGCATCCTTCAGTGAAAAAGAAAGTGTGAAAAATTAAAAAGGTCCCAGACACTTCTAGCCATGGTCCTTGTAACCTCAAGTTAAACCACAGCTGAGGAAGACTTGGAACTTCAGATCATGAAATCCAATCAATCTCACTCTCAAAACACATTCCTTTGCTTTGAAATGCTGGTATCTAAATAGCAGCTCACCATATGGTGACTCTTGATGCCAGATTCAGATGCTCAGTAACAGATACTTTAGTTAAAAGGCTACATTATATTTTTGCAAAATAATCTCTTAATACTTCTTTATTTTTACCTTTTTCTGTATTTAGATTGAACAGCTTCTGCACAACAGGCTCTAAATCTTCCCTAGCAGTTTTAGTTGATGGACAGGTTAAATGGACTAAATCTGTTAAAAGAGAAGACAAACTAATTACAATCACCAATACACAGATATATAAATACCATTTACCATTTTAAAAAGGCACAGCAGGCTCTTAGAAATCACTGCTCTTCAAATAAATCACATCCTTTAAACCAGAGAAGTACCTTGTTATGGAAGCAGACTGTATACACAACACACAGAAAACCTGTATTGATACATCTCATAATGATGTCTCTCTTCCATCTATGTTAGTAAGACAGAAATATAACTTAACCTCAGCAGTGCAGACAGAGGGAATGGCATCCTGTGAAAAGATGTCTATTGATACCAGGAAAAGCAGCTTCAAGAATCTGGACATGTTGTATTTGCCACTACTGACCTCTAGAAACCCCAAGAACATTCTTAGCAGTGCTGACAGTGCAGCAGTTCAACAACATCCTAAACCCACAAATATCACTACCTTCATCAGCACTCTCCTTTAAGAGCTGAACTGGGACTGAAAGAGGATGTGGAAACTGGGCTACTGACAGTTGAAGTCTGGCTGAACAGCTTTAAGTAGGAAGTTATCTTCCCCCAGTCGAGTCAAAAGTCTGAGCAAGACTTCAGTGTCTCTTATTATACTGCACAGTAAAGAGGAGATGAAGTGAATAGATGCATGTTTTAAGTGACAGCTCAAGTGGACTGGCAGTTAACTATTTCTCTCCAGCCAGAGAGGATGAAGAACACTGGCAACACTGTCCTGTTTTGACAAGCCAGAGAGAATTCAGAGACAAGCACTGCTGAATACCTGGGAACACTTCTTGGACCTCAGCTAGGACATATGCAATCCTTTGGTGAATCACAACAAAAGAAGCTCTACGTTTTATTCATCCTCCTTTTTACAGGATGGGAGAAACAAGGGTTTTGTGTATGGGTAAGGGTGAAATCAGGCTAGTGGCCAGTGAGGATTGATGGTAACTTGCAAAACTCATTTCAAGTAATTGGTTTTAAAAGGTGCTCTGTACACATCAGAAACAAATCACAGGGTACAGCCAACTCATACAGGAAAAACATGACATCAGAAGATTTTGGACCACAAGAAGACAGCTGTGGAGCTGTACAATTAATCAAAATTCACCCCACAGCATGGGCAAATCAAGGGAAGTGAATCTCATTTCCTATCTGTGAAAATTTGTGTTGGAATAATGCAATCTGGCATTTCAATTTCTTGTTCATGTCCTTGTTTTCAAGTTGCTGAACAGATTCCTCACAGAACACACTATTCCTTTATTTGCTCTGTGTTGCAAACTAGTGAAGCTGCTGACTCCTTAGAAAAGAGAATCACTTGATGCAGCTCTTGACCTCTTCTCTGTTCCCTTGGTCTCTGTTCAGATGCAGAACCAGCTCCTCTGCTGCTTTATGCTACCTGATTTCACATCCAGTCTTGATCTTAAAAGCTTTTCATACAACCACCTTAACTGAACAGTTGTCTGCAAACTTACCAGCAGAGGAGCATCTGTCAGAGGTTCATGAAGAAGGTTAACATACCTTTGTACAAAGCTGAAACTGATTCATTTCTTCCTCACTACTGCACATTTCTGATCAATTTAACAGCAATGCATAGCTATGGCATTCTTTTAACTCCCCATGACATTCTTCTCTGGCTTTATTTGGGTCATGATTTACATCATACATATGTTGAATGATTTCCTGGCCACGGTTATGCCACAGAAAGTTTGTCACTGACTCCAGGAGTACCAGAAATGTAACCCTTCCTGCCCCTCCTGTTTCAGATTGCACACAATCTCTACTATAGTCAAACATTAATAGTCATTTTTTTCCTTTAACCAAAACCAAACCTTGTGTCTAGAAGGAGTATGCCCTACAATAAGTAAAGTAGGTGGTGATAAAGAAAGTCTCCCTGTAACTTTAATTAAATGTTTACAATCCCAAACCCTATAATGCAATCTGTTCTTTCCTCAAAAAATCCAGCTATAGATCACTAAAGTTCACATCACTTACTTTCTATCAAATCTTTATTATCTTTAAGGTTATGGCTATGAGTCACAGTCATCAGTATATATTTTGATTCTATTTGATTTACTCAGGTATAACTGCATTAGTTACAGTGGTTGCCAACATTTGTCTTCAGGTAATTCTTCCAGCCAGAAGAACGATGAGTTTAGTTCATGATTTCATCATTACAGGCTCCATTTTTAGGGCAAGTGAAGGAGTTTGGTTCCAGTCAACTGGCAAAACAGATTATGTGCCTGTCACTTATGCACTGTGATCAAAGAGTAGATGTATTTGTATACTTATCTTAAATAATTGTTTGAAGGAGAAATCAGTCAGGTTAAAACCCATTTACAGATAATGATGTAAAAGTTTTTTAAAGAATTATGAAATATGACCCCCAGCTAGCACTCAGCTATAGCTAAAACAGAACTGGATTATTTCAACACAGGAAGACAAATTTCATCAAGGACTGCAGTACCTCCTCTTCTGAAATGAAAAGGATTTATGGGGAAAAATAAATAAGAGAAACCTCGATTTTTCAGCACCACCAAAATTCTCATCATTTATATCTACTAATAAAAAATAAATCTAAACTCATAATTTTGATCTACTTGAACATCAATCCTTTAGTTCCACTTCCTGCTAGATACCTTTTGTGAACCCTTCAATAAACCAGCTATCTAGAGGATAAATATTACCAATATGCTTTATGGCACTAGAGTCTTCTTAGTAAATAATAAACTTTTTATTTATTAGTAATAATAAACTCTTATTTAAGCAGGAAATATAACTTTGAATGACAATCATTTCTTTCACTCTTCTTTCCTATTCAAAGATCTATGTATCAATAAAGAACAATATGCTTTGTTACCATCAAAATCACAGTAGGACTTTAATTCAATAATTACCACATGTAAAATGAAACAAAAGGAATGCAACAAGAATCTTCAATGTAGTTTGATCCCTAAGCCATAAGGAGCAGCACACAAGTGCTACAGAATGAAGGCAGCAGACCATTCCTCTCATGTGCTGCTAGCAGTCAGCCAGTGCCCACTGTTTGCTGAGGTAATAGCCCAGTCACTGTGCAGCAGAGGAATGTACACACACGTCTGCAATTCTGTTCCAGAGCTGAGAGAGGCAAGAATCCAGTTAAGATTACCTATGTCCTGTACTTACAAGTGTCCTTCATGCATGTCATGGTTGAGGAACACAACTCAATGACACAAACTGCTGGTTTTCCTAGATCCACTGGAGGCACTGTCAAAATGGAAACCTATCAAGCAGAAAGAACAGCTCCTGTTAAAGCAGAGGAACAAGGAGGATGAGGCAACCACCAGGACTCCGAGTGAAGGTGAAGAATAGCTGCAGACAGTTACACTATCTTGTTTTCTGGTTTATTAGTAACAATTTGTGCAATTAAACCTGCAGAATTTGAGCATTCAAGAACTTCTAGCAAAGTCAGCTAGGCCAACTTGGTTAGGAATGTCTGCAGCAGCAGAATGGAAAGAAAACCTCCTGAGTGCCCTTTCCAAAAGGATGACAACTGTTGGCAAGAGACTGCAAAATCATTTTTTGAACACTGGGCAGAGCAGTGTCAGATCAGAATGCCAGGAGTACTTTTATGCAGGACCACTAGGAGCAAGATGTAGGAAGCACAAACTTCTCTGTCATTACGTTCTTACTTTGTACATCCTGCTTAACCTGGGAAGAATTCAGGAGGTGTACAGAGGAAACAGCACAGCCTAATATCCTTGAAAATTAAGGTCTGCCAGGACTGTCAATGCAGAAATACTTAAAGAGAGATCTGAAAGTGTAGAGTGAGAACTTACAAGAGTGACAGTGAATATTAAAAGAACTTTGAACGAAGTTCAGATAAGACAGATAATCAACAGTTAACAGAATACCAAGGCTAACAATTCAAGCAAGCAAAACCAACTCCCTTAAAGACAGCAGCTTAGAAGCTCTATGAATACAGTGCAAACCAAAGAGAGAAAACCAAGTCACTGCACCAAACTAAAATAATACTCTTAACAGTCTTATAGAGACTGGTGAATGCAACAGTTACCAGTAGAGAGAGCTAAAAGGTGGATTCAAGCAGAAATAAAAGCATGAATTAATCCCTACTAACAACTAAATATTAATACATACAATTCATAAAGAGGGGATACAAAATTGATATCTACCTGTTGTTCTGAATCTGTGTTTAGAACAGACTGATCTGTAATGAGCACTGCTCTGGAGATCTGCCTACAATGAAATAAAACAAGTATGGCATTTCACAAAAACACAAAAAAAGCAATTTGGATTCATAGTTTGAGCAACACCAACCTAAACATAATACTGTGGGAAGGCTATTTAACCACTGAATCTTTTCTTGGGGTATTCTGCCTGTTGCTGAAGAGGGAACACATCTGGAACATTAATGTAGTGTATTCAGTGACTAAAGCAGACCATGAATAAATCAGACAATGCTGCTCCATAAACAACTTGAATAGCCTTCTGATTGTTTCTTTTAATTCTTTTCCTTATTTGCTGAAGATCAGTGGCAGCATGTCAGGGACTTCTTATGTTCCAAGCAGCATAGGACACTATGCAATAAGGGGGAAAAGCACTAGGGTGGAGTATATGAATTGAAGTTTCTAACCCTCCATCCTATGATTACTTGCTCATACCTTATCTGCAATATTTTGAAGACAAAGGTAGTGTAATGTCCAATGCTTTTGGCAAGAGCAACAAAACCCAGAGAAAACAATGACTTTTAATCCTTCTCTAAACCCAAACAAATTTAAAGCAAGACCAGCAATAGGCACCTCCACCTTCCAGGCACTTCAAAAAGATTCAAAATCCTTAACACACTTAGAGCTATTGGATTGTTTTTCTAAGGAAAAGGAGAATATGATTTAGAGGACAATTTAAGAAAACTTAAAAGACAGGAATTATATAGAAGAAAAAGAACTATGCTCAGAACTAAGCTGTACTGTAAAGGTAAAGCAGGAGACAAGAACCTCTCAAGTTTAATTTGCAGGGTACTTTATACAGCTATTTAAAGCAATTTCCTATGTTTACTGTTTTACTATGTACCTGTAACAAACATTTGTGCATGTGCTCTCTGAAAGATAACTGTCTTCCACAATAAAATAGTTAGCACTTATTCTTTGTCCAAAATGATCCACAATAGCTTTGCATCTGTTAAAAAAAAAGAATCAAAGCAGAATAAGAAATTTAGATATAAGGTAACAAAAGCATGCCTAAGTTTTTGAAACTGAGTTATAATGGACATTGCTTCTATCTTTCAAATTAGTGATCTACACATTTCTTTAACCAACTCTCTAAATAACACTGATATCTGACATGCAAGCCATGCCTTACAAATGAACAGCATTACTGCAATTTCAAGTTATTCATTAGTTTCAGTGATCAAAATGATCTGTAAAACTAGTGGAGATACCAGGCAAGCCTAACTAAGTAATAGCAATCAGCAGCCCCCAGCTTTAGTAAAGCAGTTGCTTCTGCAGTCTGAAATGAGAATTCTAAAGGGCTCACACAAAACCAATGAAGAGGTTTATGGCAATTAACATGTTTTTATAACACTAATACCGATTTTACAGGAATCTGGATGCTACATATATTTATCCACACACCTACCTCCAAACTGAACAGATACCTTCAACACAAGAATTAAAATAAGTCTGCTGGTGCTGGCACTGTTTACCTTTAAACATGTAGCATTCTTCATACAGATTCAATCCCATTCTTGTCAACATGTGCTTCACTTGAAACTTTAAGAAGTTTTTTCTTAACATTAACTGAACTGATCTAATTCTCAAGCACTCATTTGAATACTGCAAATAAACAAGGAAGTCAAGCTGCTACAGTTCATTTCTAATTATAACCTTTCTTATTGTTTATGAAACAATTTCCCCTGCCATCCCCCCTAAACATTATCGAAGGGGAAAGGTTGATTAAATGTCATGTTGCATCACTCAAAGCCAGCAAAAGCAACTACACTCTTTTTTATTTTCCTCCTAAGTGTTGTTTCCTCTCCTTTGTTCAGCAATAGCTAGCAGGTCATATGTTTGATAAGATTTTAAACAGAAAAAGAGATAGCACTTTTAATTTCAGCCTCCACTTTACTTCAAAGGAGGATGCTGAGAAAACGTCTTTCAAGTAGCGCTTCCAAATATGGAAAACACTTATGCACTGACATTATCAGGTCTCTGTCATCTGATATGTGTTGGGACAATGAATCATACAGAACCCTCCATTGACCTTCTTTCAATGTGTCTAGATAAAAGGATGAAAATTAGAATCCATCTCCTTGCAGTGCCACGAGTTATAAATGTACTTTATAGGGCTCATTATCCAAACTAATGGACTAAGGGCGACATCCTTGAGATGGACTTACCAGCACTCACAAAGCCAGCCTGCAATATTTCAAGACAGATATGTAAATTACTGTGTGTTTGCTGTAGCTTTTTATTACAGATGTATAAATTTCCATTTATCAGGCCTTTTCCATTTTTAAGACAGAATGATGTCATCAGAAACATATGGAAAGTGTAATCACCATCCAATGCCTCCCTTTGGTATTAATGTAATCCATGTAATTTCAAATCCTTTACATTTTATTATATATACCCTAAAAAGTGCCCTACAATAAACATGGGAGAAAATAAATTGATCATGCTCACATTCAATGAATGTGCTTTTTCCTCAGGCTAAGGAATATAATGTGGTTTGAATTCTCTAACAGAGGATCAGAGCTCTAGCATGACATGGGATGTTCTGCATACTATTCAACTACCAGACCTAATATGACACAGTAGCTAAAACCCAGAAATGTTCAAGTGGATTACCAAAGCCTCAAAAAAGGTCTGTCTAAAAGTTCTTGTACTTTCAGGATGTTTTCCTTGAATATTCTTTTCATAAACTATAAAAAGGACTATAGTAAAATGATAACAGTAACTCTAGAATTTGTCATGAAATCTACTGTTCTCTGTAGACACAGTTATGGGTGGTAAAAAAGTGAAAAAGCAATCCAACCAGATATTGGATGGGGCTCTGCTGGAGAGACTGTTAACCATATCCAGAAAGGAGCTGGAATAAACTTTGATGATATTTAGGGACTTCATATTAAACTCTAAACTATCACCAAAAAGTTTGAGAAGAAAAATCAAGGCTTTAGCTGCAAGTATCAATTTTTCTTACATGTACTAAAGCAAGAATATTGAAAACAGTGAAAAAGGAAATGCACTAAGATGCTGATGCTGGAAGCCTACAGAAGATGCTTATCAAATAGCAATTTGACTACACTTCTGCTGTTTTGAGTTGAACCTAATTTGTAACCAAGGTAAAGTGCCTCTGAAACTAGAGAGACAGCTGTACTGACAGCCAGATAGGAATCTGTCTATTACCAATTACTAATGGCCTGTTGACTCAAAAGCTCAGTGACTCATAAATACCCTCATTAACAATCTGATAGCTGATTTTTATTAGGCAAAACACTGAAGCCCAAAGTCAAGAGGAAATGAAAGGAAGGAATATAGAGTAAAAAAAGAGATAACTTGAAGAAAGAAAACGAAAGGAAAGGAAGTAGTGATGATGTTAGTTACAAACTGGAAAGTTTGCTAAGCAACACTCTAAGGAAAAGACTTAGCCAGTAGAAGCAGGATTGCATTCAGGTGAGAGAAAAGAAAAACCAAGAGAAAATAATGTAACTGAATAAAGACATATAGGTGGGTCAAAATAAGCACAGCTTTTTGTGTGGCATTTCTGCTATGGTGAAGACTATGTTTGAGACTTAAAAAAATTCTTCAGAGAAAATACTGTTCTGTGATGCTTGTTTCACTGCTGAAAATGATTTCTTAAACAGCTTGTTTGGACCTAGGCTGCACTACAGATAAAACCTTAACAAAGAATACATTATTTTCAGAAGTCCTCAGAACGTGCAAAAGAAGCTGGAACCTGAGACAACCAGCACCACTGAGCAGTTATGATCTGCACAGAGTGGTGTTTGCAAGTTGCTAACAACAATAAGCTTTGCCCCTCTAAAAGGGCAAGTTCATGTTTCAATAAAACATTATCAGAAAACCAAAGCTGCCTACAGCAAAAGTTCAACTATTACTGCTCAAATAAACTACAGAGTTTATAAAAGGGGCACAATTTCTTTTTCATATGAAACCTGCACTTAAAACAGCAACACACGTGATGAAATATTATCCCATTTGCATCTCCAAGTCTGAAACTGTGCAATGAACTTCAGGACCTTAAGGAAAGGACACAAAGATAAAGTCTGTTGCTATTTCAGGGAAAACAGACACTACTTGAGCATGTCATGACAAATCTAGCTCCAAGTACCATGCTCCAGGAAATCAAATGTGCAACTGGAAAGTAAAACACATTAGACTGATAATTAACTACTCATTTGCCTAATAAAATGCTACTGCATTTTTTCTACCTTAATTTTCAGATTTTTCTACAGAATGTTTTGAACTTTGCCATTCCAGGAACTAAGCTGAGAACAGCCTCTTAAGAGAACCAAAGTCTGCAGTTAGACTAACAACTGATGGAATGTCTATAAGAGAAATCATGACAGTGTACAGAGGTGTGAAAAATGCCACTATGGAAAAACCTATGGGTTAGTTTTTCTTAGTTCAACTTTAAACCTGCCTACAGGCCTGATATTGTTGTGAAAGAATTTATCCTAGGATAAGAGGGCAGCATAGTTTATGACAACAATCTACCTAAAAACTCATTAAAGTCTTTTCTGGTGGAGTGACATGCATTATCAGCAAAGATTAATCTGATGAGTCTTTAGGTGAGCTCCATTTTTAAAAATGCAATAACAGAGGGCTTTGTTGTCAGCTGATGAAAATCAATTAGAGTAGGTAAGGCCACAAGGAAAACTAACATCACTCATCACCAGCCCCCCGGCAGCTGAAATGATTTGTCTTCCAAGCTTGGGTGATCAGGAGCTGTAGTAATATCACAGGGAAATTAATTTAGTTTCTATACTCTAGACCCACTTTCCTTGTTCTGGAGGACCTATACACAAATTACTTTTAATCAAGGTTGATGTGTTATTAATACCAAGGAGGATCTTTGAAGAATAATTCCTTTTTTTTTTTCCCTTAAATTGACTTCAGACACTTTTCACCTGTATTTTGTACATAACCAGAAGGTTACTTGTATCACCCTTACCTGCCTGATTCTCTGTCCACTACAAGGCACTGCACAGGATGGCGAAGACAATAGATGCCTCCAAAGACAGCACACATCCTAGGAGCACAGGAGGAAAAGAAGAAAGGTTACTCCTATCATGACTAATTATCATCAATGTGAGTGTGGCACAAGCAAGGCAAAGGACTGTGAAAGCTGCAGTACATTTTTAATGACATGGCTTCAGCTCTGAGTCAGACAATCAAAAAATAATTGACAGAAAGCATGTCTTGTAGTTTTTGGAAAGGATATGTTCTTCACTTGGTTTTTTTTTGGTATTAGACTTTATCTTAGTTCTCTAAATTGTTACAGCAGCTTGGGCACTCATGGAGTCATTCAGGATGAAACAGCACCTACTTACTGCCAGTGCATAGAAGTTCTGATATTCTGACTGTGCTACACTGCATGTGGTGTAGAATAAGACTAAGAACACACAATAACCTTACCAACCTCCTGCTAGAATTCCAAGTGTGATCCAGAAGTTATTTCTCTACTCTTAACAAAACATAAACCAAGAACTTCACTGACTACAAGGAGAAGAACTTCACTGACTACAAAGAGCTCAAATTCTGTGGCCATCAAGAGGTTCCCCAACAGAAGGAAGGCTGCTAACAATCTAAAGATGACCTCTTAGAAACAGTGATCTGTCCAGGTTCTGCCTATGCTAATGATACAGTTGCTTAAGGTGTTCTGTGCATGGAGTGATAACAAATTCCCTATATGAAAAAAGGAAGCAGCTTCACAGTCAGTTTTTGAAAAGCTGAAGTATACTAAGCTGTGTAGCAGTCTCCCACTTACAAACCAAACACCTAACCCAGAAATTTATGCTATCCAACATTAAGGCAGTATCACAACTCACCTGAATTTAAAGAAAGTAGATGATGACATTTCAACATGAGGGACTCCACGTGAAGTCAGCCCACTGCAAAATGTCATCACCAGCCAGGCTGGTTTATCACCCCCTTGTAGATATCTCTGACTAAAGCTCTTCTCCAGAAGAATTTTCCTATGCACAAGGTCTGAAGCTGCTCTCCCATCAAGCTCTGCAGTGCAAGTTCAGCTGGTCTGGTGATAAGTGCAATAATCCCAGGTTAATCCCTGCATCCAAACTTCCTATATCTGCCAAAATCCAGGCTTAATCTTTGGAGATTACACTTCTGTTGATGTGATGTGCCACAAGGTAAATTAACACACATTAACACAGCATGGAAGTTACTTAGTGGAATAAAGTCAAGCCAAAAGATGGAGGAGATGTGTCTGATCCCTTACAATACAATTTCAGGTTTGGATTGTTTGCAATGTTTGCTCTATCTTGGGAACCTCCAATGTATTTTTGTATTTATTTACAAGTCTCCAGCAGTTCATTCAGATCAATCAGCTATCACTGACTTCTCATGTATACTGAAGAGAAAGAACAAATAATTTGCATACTGACAGAAACTGCATATCCTCTTCTCAGAGAGAACTGCTCTATCAGAGAAAACTGTCCAATGCTATCAAGTGACATCTGACAATCCTTCCTTTGTCCTCCAAGTTAAACACACCTGTGTTCTTCTGATCCCTATTATTCAAAAGTAAATAGCCTCTTCTGAGTAAATCAGAAAACAGTCTGTAGCCCATTCAATACTGTGACACTGTTCCATTTTACCAGGCTAGAGAAGGAAACTTGAGTTTTCTGCATTCCTCTTATTCAGCTGAGCTCTGGTGTCAGCCACACATTTGATGTTCAGCTCACAGACGGAAGGACAGAGCTGAAACTGAGAGGGCATAAAAACCAGAAATCAGAGTCTGCTTAGGGATTGTATTTAAAATGAGAATGGGTAATTTTATTTATCTTTATGGTAGAGTTTACACTAATTTAACAGATCTGTGTGACTGCATTTCTCATACTCACCTAGCATTACCTAGGTATCAGACTAGTCACTAGTCAAAGCAAACAATCAGCATGAGGAAGGAACAGTGTCTCTCAGATTTCTCTCTGGGTTGATAACAAGATTTGCCTGCTTTACTTAACAGGGTTATTTGTTTTGTTCTGGTCTGCTTTTTGCCTGTTTGTTTTGGTTTTGTTGGTGTGGCTTGGGGGTTCGTTTTGTTTTAATTTCTTAAATTTTATTTTGAAGTTAAAGAGCTTGAGGTATTTCCTCATAGCTGATTCTCTGATTCTGCAAACCTGACTTCCTATAATGGAATCCATGTTGGCATTCCAAAGTCCTATTAGATAGCTCACAGACTGTTAGTACTTCAATACCTTTTAAACTGTATGAATGATGCAGCCCAGCACACAGCTGAAGGCTGTTCCCAACTCACACCTCTCCTGAGTTGTACTCCAAAGGGCAGCAGGCTAAGGCAACATTACTTACTACTGGCCAAATCCAACACTCCACTTCCCAAGAAATACCTCTTCTGCCCATGCAAAAGGAGGGAGAGCATACACCATGCTGAATCCCAACCTTGGTTGTCTGGACACTGCTGGACAGAAAGGTTAAACATCCACTGAAGAATTCTTACAGAGCCTTGAGCTACAGCTTATTAGCTCTAATGCTGCAATCAATGTGGCTCCCTGCCTGACAAAGCATGGATTAGGAGCTTTCAAACCAACTCAGATGAATTTATTTCAGATGTTGTATATAAGAATAGCACTCTTACCTTAACTGGAACTAAGATTCCTTTGTTAAAACCTATAAATTAGATTTTTCCTTTGACTTCAACCACAGCCAAGGACTTTTTGATCTATGCACTTTATTTTTCTGGTGTGCTTTGAAAGAACTTTGCTGCTTGGCTGCACAAATATGTGAATGACTTAGTTTCAAGAGTAGCTTGCTGTCCTGGGGAGGAGGGCATGACCTGTTTTCAGAGGAGGCCAGGGAAAAGCTTCTCTTTTTAAATGAAAATGGAAAGGAATTTTGATTGTCTTGTGTGAAACAATAACAAAGAGCCAAAACACCTATGAAAAAATGTCATGATTAGGAAGAACTTGCCCAAATTATTGAAATACAGAAACTGAAACATCCCAGTAACTTCTGCCAAAGGAAAATCATTGTGCTAACATTACTGTCATACAATAGGCTATTCAAGAAGATCTGACTGTACTTCAAGTACAAGGCAACTCTGTGATACCATTAACCCTAAATGACAAGACATTTAAACTGATATTACTCTAATTAACTGGCGACTGCCTACACCAATAATTCAACTTTTGCTGAAAGGTAGCAACAACACTGTACTCAGCTTCAACTCTGCCCTGGTGACATCAAATCATATTACAGCTAAATTAACAGTTGTGAAAATTTTTGGCCTGGTAGCCCTCCACCAAATACAGCCTTCAAATTCCATTTCAGTTCCCATCAAGGCAGGCATCAGCAGTTGTAATTTTTAATACAGCTGTGAAACAATAGGATGTATTAAAAGCTGAATTTCTGACAGCATATTCATGATGATTTATGAGTTTGTATATAATTTGATTATTCTATTAATTTTACTGATTACTGATTCAGCTAATACACTGAAGGTCACTTACAAAATAAATCTTCATTACATTTCACAGAAAGTGACTGCCTCCAACTAGTTGTTTTCTTTAATTAAACACTAATGTAACAAGAGAGAAAATAGGCTTCAGGGTTGCTGCATCTGTTGCTACAAGAGGAGTTTACTGCTTTGATGTAATGCTCTCAGATATTAATTGAACAAAAATAGAATGTCTCTCCATCTGACATCTAGATTTTGAACACAGATATCATAAACAGCCTGAAATTACAGACTTGCCCCTAGTCCATTCTGAAGATACAGAAAATAAGTGGGAAACCATATCACATAGTTCCACACCAAAAAAAGTATTGTTTTTTTATTACTAGCATATAGTTTGACTTCTTTCTAAAATGCATGGAGCAATTAATTAAAAAGTATTTTTCTCCCCAGCTGTAGAGTCCTCTATAGAAAAAACTATTCCCTTCCCTCCTTAAAGATGAATACTGCATGTACAGCACAGCAAGCTCTGGAGAATGATCAAAGCAGAACATGCCAAGTGTTGAATTAATCAATTGTCCTCTTTCCATTTAGTGTTATACACAGAAAAAGCTGTGACCTGCTTCTTAGGTTAAATTCTGTTTCCTGAAAGGTCCTTGGAACTTAAGCATTTTCTACACTGCTGCTGCATGCTCTAAAAACATTAAAAAGGAGAAGACAGACAAATCAAATAAAATGGCTGCAGTTAACAAAATAGTTAATTTTCCCTGTACATAGTTCCCAGAAAAATTTCATATCTCAGGATGAACACTAACACAGAGGAAGACAAAAAAAGATATAAAAGCACCAAAGAAACAAAGAAGACAGTAACCAATGTCAACCAGAACTGTCCTAGCATCTGGAGAGCTATTGGATTCATGGGTTCATGATTCCAATTCTGTTCCTGAAACTGTTTACATTTGCTTTCTTGACTACAACTGCTCTTTCCAGCAGAAGTGTTTTGCAGGGTTTTGTCTGTTGTTTTGAAAAAGATAAAGAGTCTGGGACTTAGCCTTCTGAAATAAAGTATTTAGAAAGAATGATAAGTTTATTTTACAGGAAGAACATATAAACCAGAATCTGCACATCCTCACACAGTGTGATTTGTTAAGAGACTCTTAAGAAATAATACTAAATAATGTATTAGATCTACTTCATATAATTATCATAATCTTAATTATTAAAGAGAATAATTGCTGAACTATCATCTCACTACAGCATTTGTATTTTGTGCTTTTAAGTTTCCAATATGTTTGTGAAACAAAGCAGGAATGATGAAGAAATGACAGCAGGATGCTGTAAGTTACTGTCAGCCTTTCTGACTATGCAACGTTACATTTAGTTTTGCTATACCACAGGGTATATTCTAACCCCTATAGTACAATGTCTTGGCTAAAAAACTTTTCCATGCTTAGTTAGGGACCTGAAATCAATATCCTTTGACAACACTCAGATGATGAAAAGCATCCCCTGTGATATATTCTAATGGTTGAAGGCCTTCACGAGGTATAAACTTCTGCAGAACACTGTATTTCTAGTCAGTGAAATGAGGAGCAGCAGAAGATCTCTCACGTTTGTAAATAATGTTTGAAACAAAGAACTAAAACACCTCACTGGGAAGAAAGATGAAAGCTAAGATGGGAAGGTATTCTCAGAGTTTCATACACTCAGAATGCACTTCACAACAAAGGTTATTTCCAAATTAAAAGTCTTTTCCTGTCAAATTGTGAGAAATAATGTGGGCAAGGACACAAAAGCATTCCATAGCTTTATTAACGACAATGCTCACTGATCTGTGAATAACCTGAAAAAAAGGAAGATTATTGAGTTACTTTACCAATCTGTCCATCCATCACTAGAGAACAGGTCTCAGAATGATGGATTATCTCACTTCCCTGATGTTTATCCCAAGAAAGAGCTTCTCCTTCGAGGGAAAAACAAACAACTGATCCTACAAACAATCACGCTAACTACGCTTGCCCCTTTTGCATTCATCTGCCAACAGAGTTTGTCTTTAAAAGCCAAACTACATCAAAAGTTTTATTACTTCACTGAAATGCAAGTGAAAGCAATGAAGAAAGCTGCATTGCAGCTACTCTCACTAGTCAGTATTTTAGTCAAAATAAATTCTCAGGTCCAAAGAAATAGAATAATCCGAAGTGATCAGGAAAAGAGAAATGAGAGTTAGGTATTTGGAAATGTAGGACTCAACTCTCATCTCAGAGACAGCCTGTGCTTTTTACATCACCTGTGATTCTTTCACCCTTGCACAGAATTGCACACATGCTAAGACTCAAATCTGTCATCACAAGGAATTAACACTCTTTGAATTCCTCATTAATATGCCAATCATACAACTCACATACAGAAACCATGCATTTTGCTTACACGTAGAGAGATGATACTCATGTAAAGAGTCCAAGGAAAAAAAAGGTTGAACTAAATGTTTAATATATCAATTCTAAGAGCTTATGACAGTCAGGTTTCCTAAATTCCAGTCTTGATTTCAGGACACAAACCTTCCTGGAGATTGTCACAGGAACACAATTGGAAATGTTAAAAGTACCTGAGACTACCCTCAGGAGCTTTGACATTTGTAGCTCAAATGTAAGGGTGAAAACTGATTATTCAGTTTTGAAATATATACAGGAATCTTCCAAACCAATCACACAATCCATCATATCTCAGTCTGGACTCTTAATCTTCTTGTAAATATAGGGACTGAAAGAGATGAACCATCTTAATCAGATCTTTCCTCCATCCAAAAATTACTACTGTCACTGAACTGACACAAAAATGCCTAATTTCAGCTAGAATCTGTAACAAATACTAAAAAAAGGTTACAGTGCCCACAAATACATACACAGTGTATGTAAAAGTTCAAAGCCTATTTATAAAAAATGCAAGTCATTTAACTGACTACCCATAAAAGTCAGTGAATCACTAATTCCTACAGCAAAGCAGCCCAAGACATTCTATCACCTCAACACCTACTACCACAACCATATCTGTCAATTTTTGGATGACTCTTGCAACAACGAGAGAAAAACCCACAGTGTGTCACCTCCTAGAGCCTTTGTGAGATGACAGATGATGTACAGTCTATAATTCCCTTTAAAAATTCAAATGGGAAAAACCTGCATTACTACTCAAAAAGTCTTGTTTCCCTCTGGATGTTCATATCTCCAAGAGTCCAGATAAAAAAGAATGTGAAACCAAACTGAAGAGAAACTATGTAAAGCCTCCTCCGAAATTCAGTGTGTTCACTGTGTGATTCTATGATGTTAACAGCAGACTGCAAAACAGCCACTGCTTCCCCTAGCTGCTTTACCTATTGAAGTTTGGGCATCTTAGGTTTACCCTATCCAGTGCAAAAGCTTGCTTTGCTTTTCCTCAGGAATGAGATATTACTACATCTATTTTTTACATTTATTTACTTCTCCATTTTCCATTTATTTTATGTTTACTACATTTATTTTTACAAAGCATAATATTACTACTACTTCATTAGAAAGGAAGAGACTTAACAGCTTCATACCAAGAAGTTTGAAGCAAAGGAAGCTGTTAGGCCCCTAAAGTTTTGCTGCTTGTCAGCTTGGAATAGCATGAGGCTCCCAATGACCTTCCTTGTACCACGAATCCAATTTATGGAGACAGAAATCTCCCATCTGTACCACGACATATTGGGAGGTACATTACAGTGACATAAAAGTTTCATTTTCTCTCCCAAAGCATACCTATTTAAACCAATAAAGAACTAGCACTGCTTTCACTCACTCAGGTGTCGTCAGCAGTTATAAAAGGTTGTACTGTTTATGCAGAATTCATTTGGAATGCCAGGATGTGACTTCCAAATGTCTTTGACTCATTCACATAAATATGCATGCATGCCATTTATAACAGTAGCCTTGATGAGAACACACAGTGTAACTGGCTGCAAGGAACGCTTAAGAGGTTTACATTAAAACAGAATAGAGAAGGGTGGTTAGAAATCACAGAACAGGTGACACCTTACTCTGATAACCTGGTGATAAAAGCTGTAGGGGATGATGAATAGGTTGTGGTGCTACCACTTTACTACATAGTCTGAACAAGAATACTGCTCGGTTTGAGCCAGACACAATACCCAAAGCAGACCACAGAGAAAAATTGTGATTCATCGCCAAAAAAATTGGGATTGCCTCCAAAATGGTTCACTTAAAATCAAAGACATTTAGGCTTTATTTTGTATTAGAATATTTGCAATACAAACCTTTTAAAAGTAGAATTACTTCTTGGTTTGACAGAGTGATTTGCTTCAACTATTAAAATACTGTCCTTACTGTAAGGAAAAAAAACCCTAAAATGCAGTAATCAATAGACATGAATAAAAAGTTCAGATCAAGTGAAGAATTCCTGGTAAGAATATTTATAAGACTTCTAGGCACCACTATAGCTAACTCTTGACATACATTGCTGTTACAGATGAGAAAATTGCTTGCGCTGCCTATTAAACAAACCAAAGCCAAAGGGCTTTTCCGTTTGCAAGATAAATTATATTGAGAAGAACCTCCAGTGGAAAAAATGGAACTACAATTAGTTCAATTTTAATTATTACTTTTTTTCCCCCCGAGGCATGCAAAGCCAAAGAAGGTCCAACTGTAAAACCTGTGCTACTATAATAGCTCCAATACTATCCAGACTTACTAATCTGTTGACCATACACAGGTATCTGCTCCCACATGAAGTCTGATAAAGACATCCATAAAATCTACAAACACAAGTTCTAGCATATGACTGTGTCCAAAGTACTTCCAAATAACACTTCTTGTTCACAAATTGTCTGTCTGAGCACCTAATTATCTAGGTCCACATTTTAAAACATCTCCATATAGATAAAAGGACACTGACAAAAGATGGTTCCAGCTAACACTTCTCTTCAGTGTTAGCACAGAACAAGGCCTAGATGTCTAATGACTAATGGAAACATTAGATCATCTACATATACACATCCTACAGGACAATGCCACTTGGCCTTCATCAGTTGCCAAGGCCAAATAAGAACTTCCACAATACAACCAGTGGCCGGTGTCAACCAGCTACTTTATAGACACCTTCCCTGAACTATGGCAACTATTCCAGAATGTTTCTATCAACATCTAATTGCTATATACTGCCAAATAGGCTCAAGCTGCTAAGGCCATTCTTCTAGCAGCAATTTAAGTACTGTTACAGAGAAGAAAAACAGCATCCACCAGACAGACAAGTCAGGAAGACAACATCCAATGGTGTGCTGTAAACCAACATTTCTTAATTGCAGCACAGATGCAAAAAGAACCTGTCCACCAACAGAGAATAAAGCAGGTAAGAGTTGGCACTGCTATTTAAAGGAATGCTATACAACTAGATCACTGAGACAACAAAATGGCCTCATCATACAATACTGCTTTTTTTAAAGAGAGCTAATGTTCACTTCAGACCTACAGGTTACTACATTAAAAACCCACACAGAGCAGATGGAAAGGCTGCTTGCCAGCAAAAGAAAAGATTAAAAAAAAAACCCTCAGCCTTTTAAAAGCCAGTTGAACTATTGGAAACAACTGAAAATTAAAACCACCCACCCTCTGCACATGTATTCTTGATGGTCCCCAGAAGTATCCATCAACAACTCCTCTGCCAGCACTATGATCCCTAGCACACCTAGGAGTCACACTAAAGACTAATGTTATCATTGCTCACTGTTCAAGTCAAGGGGTTGAAGTGGTTGTTGTTTTATCCTGGAGTTAATGGTTTTTTTGTTTTAATTGCTTTCTAAGAGTGGAGAACATATGGCTGCTGTTTAAGCTGGTGGAAGGTAGAAGTGCAGTCTGTGCATGGCTTAGTGTAACAGAGCTTCATGCTATCTCTTCTGTTGGTCACATCATAGGTGGAAGCTCGTGGTCTATAGAGAGCTACAAGATGATGTCAAGAGAATAAGGACATGGTTTCACAATAGTTGCTCTAAGTCTGTATGTAACAAAGGTGAAAGAATTACATCCTTTTAAAAATTCAGGAATAAATGGCTGAGTGACACAATTTTGGTTCTTCCAGAAAAATCAAATTCATTATTCAGTATCCACCCAGGAATGGCAGATGCACTCAGCATTAGTTAGTAACACAAATTGAATACACATACCTTCCTGTAACTGCAAAAAGACTAAACCACAAATTTTCTCAACCTACCCAAAAGTACAGTCATCCTTCTGGACAGACATGACTCCAAGCCTCCTCTGTCAGTGGTAAAAAGAGATAGCTAGGTACAATTTAAATAATCTTTCCCACCTTCTAGCACTTATTTCCACAGGCAGCCACCACAGCAGCCAGCTATTACAGGCTGCATTTGTAATTCCATTCCAATTGTTTCCAAGTATTAAAGTAGCATCATTTCCAACTTTTTTTTCTTTTAGGGAAGATATCACAGCCAGATGAAGATGTTAAGGAAATAAAACACCATGAAACTGTTAGCAGGATGGCTTCTATTGAATGCTATCTCTTAGCATTAGGATAGTAAGGATTTCCTGTTTGGAAGACAGTGAAGCTCACCTGCAGAAGCACTGGGGGATCTCTCCTTGCCCATACAAAGGAAACAGAAATGGTGTGTTGCCATAACGGCCAAGGCACTGCAGAAACTTTTTGGTGGCCTGAAGACCTTCAAGAGTGCTGGAATCAGTCTCTGAAACCATTGCAATAGAGTGAAGAATGAAGTGCTGCAAGCTGGGGGTCAGCTTCTGTGTTCTTAAGTACTGAGCAAAGGTGCTGTTCTCATAGCCTGAGGAAAAAGTAAACACAGGTAAGGGATACAGAATAACATCTGTATTTTCTCACATGCTTCCACTTAAACAAGTACTTTTGGCTCTAAATAAACAAAAACAGTGGAGTTTTTCAACAAACATCTTGCTGAAAATGGATAATCCAAGTCACTGAAACTTAAAATTTACTCCCAGGAAGTGAGTTTTCAGAAAACAAAAATATCACTCCATCAAAATAGATCAAAATTAACACAGACCCATTGTATGGGTCTCCAACAACCTGGAAAAGCACCTCTTAATATGGCTTTATCTATTCATCATGCTAGACTTGAGCTAAACTCATTTCTCAATCTTGTGGGAAAAGTGAGCCACTGTGGACAAAAAAACCACCCAAATCTTCTGAAGTGCCTGGGGATGCTGCTGCCTGTAAATTACACAAAATCTGATCCCTGAGTGACACCCATTCATCAACAGCCCTGCTGAATCCCCAGATGAGAAGGGGTAATGGTTATTTCAAATTGTGGTGAGCAAGTCATCAAACAAGTGGATGAGACACAAAGGTGACACAAATGGGGAAGTAAAGCTCCTCTTTAAATTAATACTATTGCTGACACATTTTGAAATTCAAGAAATCACAGACCACAATCATTAGGGTTGGAAAAGACCTCTAAGATCATCAAGTCCAACCTCTGACCCAACAGCACCATGTCACTGAACCACGTTGTGAAGTTAAAGGATGTCTTTCAGGAGCTGTTTGTCCTGAGTGGTGTATGTTGCTGATAGAACATGTCATGGCTAAATTCCTAGGCAGGTCAGAAACATTTCCATCAATGCTGAGACTAGGATGACCAAGCTCTGTGTTCTGTTCAAGATTTAACCACTGTTCTGTTCTAAATGTATCTTACTACCCCTTTGTCCAGCCATGCAGCAAGTCCCAAAATGACTGGGTTTTTTTGGTTTAGCATTCTAAAAAAATTCTCAGGTTTTATCTCACTTCAGACTTCTTACATAACTTCAAATTTGACAGAAAAAAAGCTTTAAAACCTCACCTTTCTTCAGTCTCATGACCTCTCCCTATCAAAAGTCTGCCTTCCCACCAACATAATGATCTCACCAAGAGCAAGTCGAAATTTCTCAAGTCTTTACAATTGACTAATCTGACTCAAAATATTCCCAATTACTTCCCAGGCAATTTTGAACTGGAGGACCAAAACCTGGTTAACTCTCTCTGGAAGTAAAATAAATTTAGTATCATTTAGGTCCATGAATCAATGCATTCATTTAAAATTGATGTGGTGTCTCCTTTTTTTTTACTTAATAAATTTTCTAAATACCACCTATATTCTCATTCTGAGCATCTCCATTTCTTACAGCAGCAGCAAACCCCAAATTACCTGTAATCTATAAACCACTTCAGTCTAATGAGTTTTTCCTCCTTGAGGATTTTCTGGAGTTCATTACAGACTCTTTCTCCCACTCTTACCGGATCACCCTCAATAGTGATCAATCCTCTCTCACATAAGCTGAACACAATCTCCTCTCATGTTTGTACCTAATCTAAGGGTTTTGGTCAAGTAATCAAACCAGTATCTTAACAAGGGTTTCTTTTTAACACCAAGTTATTTCAAAAATACTGCCTGATCAAGCTACTGTCAATCTACACAAGCGCTGACATGCTTCAGTCTGAGACTTCTGCTGACAGTTTAACTATTCCTCTTTCCTCATCATCTCTTTTTGACAGGTTTTTTTTCCTGCCTCAGTTTACTTTTTGACTTTTAACTGAGAACATTACTTCATTCTTTGTACCCTGAGGTGCATAGACCCAAAGCACCTTCCTTCTGTTAGCCTCCTTTGACCTGATGCTCATTATTCCTCTTCACACATTATGGCTCAAATCTATTCAGATATTATCTGAATAAGCCAACAGTTGACAAAGGCACTTTGACCTTGACCTCTAGAACCAAAAGACATTAAATTACTTTCAAAGGTGAGAAAATCCATTTTCTCCATTTCTGATTGTGTGGCAACATATTGTCAAGATTTACATTTACCTATTATTCAAAAAAAAAAAAACCAGGAAAGAAAAAGCAGATAAATCACATGATATTACCAAACCCCTGGAATGGGGGAGGAAACACCTAAAAATGATAAAAACCATTTTGCAACCTTGATGTTAAGGAAAAAAGCAAATAATAAAAGATGTGGGAACTAGAAGAGCAAGTGCTTATGTGGAATATTTTACCATTGAGATGAAAAGGTCACAAAAAGGTCAAAGCATACTTTGAAAATGAACCTATAACAAATAAACTGTGTGAAAACACAGGAGAGCTATCAAAATTGTGTCTAACTGAATGAACTCATGAGAAGAGAGTTTACACTGTTCCATGAAACACTACCTTGGTATTCATCAGGGTGTTGTTCATAGTCCAAACAAAATGTCAAAAATTTCATTAGCATTCTCTTTTCCACCATAGTGAGCTGTCTGCTGTTGAAGACATCTGCTCTAGAACAAGGTACCTGGAAAATATTTCAGAAGCATGTCAGGCACTTTCCATACTGCAGATACAAACAGCACGAAGCAACACTATACCCTGAGTACCTAACAAATCCTTTGCATTACTACTTCCTTTTAGTTATTTGCTTAAATATTTCTTTCTATTATTTTTGATTATAACTGAAGTTATAATTACCAATTTTCAACCATAAAAATGATTTTAAATCTTTTTCAGCCTCTTTCCCTTTTTATTTCCCTTGAATTTCATTTGCATCTCCAACTGCAGGGTTAATCAAAAGAGTTTGCGTTAGTTAACTGGGACAAAATCTCCTGGTGCCATTACCAGACCAATGACTTCTCTTGTAAATAGCAGAGAGACAAATCGAGTCCATGCTACAAATCTGAAAACCTAAAACCTGTCAATCCTTAAGAATGAACTGTCAAGTCCAACACTGACATGAGGCAAAAATGTATGTCAAGAAATTACTGGCCTACACATTTTCGTTTTAGCTTTTTAAAAGCAAGTACTTATATAAAACACATTCAAACAGCTTTTCATTTGAAAAGTGAAATAAGAATCAGACTCTTAAGGCAAAATACTAGCTTTTTGTTAGACAACTCTAAAGAAACCAATGTCAAGTTTCTGGATTTTCAAAAGAGGAGATGAAACAGCTGCAAGCTCTGGTTTTACAAGACCTGTTCTACTTTTCCTTCTCGAAAGGCAAGAATCCGCGTTGCGTTTTTGAACTCCGCGTATCTGCTAACGTTCGACTTGATCAGCAGCTCGATCAGCAGCCCTCGGGAGTAAAGCAGCTGCACAGGGAGGAGAGAAAGAGAAACCTGAGCAAAGGGAGGTGTTCACACTTGAAGAAAACCATGACACTGTGACAGTATTCATTTGTAAGGTGTTTTCTAGACATATTTCCAAGTGAAGTCTAAATCAAAGAATGTCAAGATGTGGCACGTGCAAACTAATACTGTATTAACTGAAGCAGGAGGAGGCAAGGCAGTCCACAGGAGAAAAAGGGAGAAGGTATCATCCTGATGCTTAGTTAGTTTTATTAGTCTGGGAGTCACAGCCTGAGACAATTTTTTGCATTGCCAACTTGGATAATTTCTTTGGATGGTATGCCATGTCACCTTCAAAACTGTACTGACACTGGGATGTGAAGGCTGTAAAAGTAGATGATGCTGTCTGTGTAAACCATCATTAGCTGTTCCTTACATGGCCTGAAATGATAATGTCACATCTCCTAAATGCAAATTCCTTAAAATCCTGTTAAGGTTTAGTCATATTCTATTAATCTCTAATTAGTTTGTATCTTTACTTTTTCTAGAAGCTACAGATATATTATGAAATACTGAAGGGACAGAAATGTAACTATTAACTGAAGAGATGCTGAATTGAAAAGCACCAGAGATGAGTGTAAACACTTTCCAAGTCTTGTGGCCCTGAGTAACAGAATTTACATGATCCCAGAGGAATTTTCAAGATAAAGGTTGACTGGAACAATAACAAGGACAGTATCAAAAAGCCTATGCTCCAGTGTCAGAGAGAAACCAACACAAAGTACTAGTCTTGCCTGGATGACTACTCTCCTATCAGAATTTCTGGACTTTACTGCAATTAACACCATGTAACAGTGGCACAGAATACAAAATGATATTCTCTGCTTAACCACTAGGCACTGAAGTATTGTTTACATGATGTCATCCAATGATGCCTGAAAGAGGTACCTACATTTGGAACACAGAGAAACATTTGAAGGAATGCATTTTGTAGTGTTATCACAGATAATGTAATAAATCATTAAATAAAGTGGAGTTTTCCAATTTTCAAAGGTTTGAAAAAATCTTTCCAAGCACACTATGAAAAATTAAGCATTCAACTTTAAAAAAACCCCTTCCTATTGCAGTCCACATACAGTCTAAAGCACAGCAGTTAAGAAAACCTTCTATTTCACTGCAATTTGCAGGGCCATACCCATAGTCCATGTCTGTAAAAGTAGTACATTTCAGGAAATATACTTTCATGGACATTTTTCTCAGCTATGTTTCACAGTCTCTTAGTTATAAACAAACACTAAAGAGCACGTATAAAATAGCTCTTGTTTATTTTAAGGTTACTAATTCTTGCTAACTTCTTACAAGTGGCTTTCATGCCTCCAAGGTACTGTACCAGCCCTCAAGAACATTAAAGGCATTTTCAAACCTTCAGCATTTTAAGCAAAGTAAATGTTCTTCTATGAAAAGAGTAATTCAATCCCTACCTTGGAAACTAAATCAATATTAAACCTTCTGCCTTCTCTAACAATTTGGGAATAGGCAATTGGCTTTGGTGCTTTGGCAGTAACTTCTGAGGGTGCAGCTTCAGTTTTTCCCAATACCAGTGTGGACTCTCCTGAAGCTGTACCAGGAGAACTTCCATTCTCAGAGCTCATTTCAGTATCATTCCCTTCTCTTGCACTTGCTGGCTCAGTGCCTGGAGCCTTTTCTAGTGGTGGGCTCTCCATCTCCCCTGGTGGGCTCTTCATCTCCCCCGGTGGGCTCTCTTTTTCTGACTCCTGGGCAATCCCCTCAGCAGCAGAGGCTCCAAAACCAGGCAGCTTTGACAATGCACCAGCTTCTTCAACATCTTCAGCTGAATCCTGACTGATTGAAAATGCAAGGGGGAAAAAAAAAAAAGTCTTTAGTCTTTAGAAAGTTGTTTAAAATTTTGAGTTGAGGTCAGAATGGAAACCAGTGTTTCTATGAAAAGCACTAGAATTTCTTTACCCTGGTCAAAGCAGGTGTACCTGATTATTCCACTACACAATTCTGTTTCTTTTGACTGCAAAGCTGTAATTCAAGAGGAGTATTTTTACTGAGGAGAAAGAAAAACAACCAACCAACCAAATAAACAAAACATGGGGTTCTATTTTACATTTACTCAGAAGATGCAATGAGCTCAAAATGAAAAATCAAAACTCTCCTGGTGAAACACAATCCATAAACTACAGAGATGCAAGCTCCATAAACCAAAGAGATGGAAGATTTTGGAAAAGAAACCATAGAGCAGTCTGATTAGGTTATTTCTAGGGATTCAAAAAACCCTTTGAAACTGAAATGCAAAAATGCATTCGTCATTAAGCTCAAGATGTTTTAAAAACCAATCTCACTGAAGAAAAAAGTGCTTTATACAACTGAGAGTACTCTGCATCTATTAGAGCAAGATCATAAGAGAAACATCCAATTTTGACCCAAACTTTGAAGTAAAGCTTTCAGATTACTTTTGCAACTCTGACCTTGCACTCTAATTAGTCAAGCAAGAGCTGGACAGTGCAAAGTTCCCTCATGGAGCTAAGGCATTTTTATGCAAGAGTCACAAACTGGTGCACAGAAGATGATGGCAGCCAGTCAAAAGGAGGGACATTACCAAACAACTCTGTAGAGTCCATTTCCTTCCCATGAAATAATTCTTTAAAATTCCTCTTACAAAGCAGATCTCCACTTTTAATCTCATCTACTCTTTTTATCTTGAGCTTTAATGACACCTACCTTAGAAACTATACTTTTGAACTTAGAATTGTGGTTTATAATACCAGCTGAGATGAATCAAATCAATGTCATTGCAAGTGAAAAGAGTTCAGCAATAATTTCACACCATCTTTTTATCTTTTCACCACAAGCCATTAATACACTGAATAAACAATTTAATCTTGGCTAAAACCTAATGAACTCTGATTTTAAAGGTGACCTGCAAACGTACAGTACAAAATTTCAATAACTAACAGGATGGTTAAAATTCACTGAACAGCACAGAATTATTCAGGATACATATAAAAAAAACCTCCCTCATACATCTGTAGCCTTGCAGATGGAAGCAGGGGCCAGGATTTCTGTTGAAAGAAGGGACAAAACCCTTGTACCCTTGAGAAGTTGTTCTTCACTTAGGAAGTCAAGGAGCTCACGTGAGCTCACGAAAATAAGAGTTTGGAATAAGTCTCTCAGCTTGTGCACAGCCACCAGGAAGCACTTATTCCTCAACATGGTAAAATATTGCCCTGGGAGATACAGGAACTCCTGTAAGGAAGCACTAATGAAAGAAGTCTGTTTCTGCACGTTACTTATGGGGTTTGCTTCATATTGCAAGCATAACTAACTATAAAATATCAAAGAAAAGAGCTACTCTGTCAAATGTGTTTTAAAGAAGTCACCTCTACTAAAATACAAATGAAAGTCAATTAAATTTGGGGGTTCTGTTTGGATTTTTGTTTGGTTAGAAATTTGGAAGAGGGTGTTTGTGAAAACTGCAAAAGCTGTTGCCATTAATGTAGTAACTAAGCATGAAGCTTTTATTGAACCTATCCTGAAGATCTCTGTAATACAAAACCTCAGATGTGAGTCTTGTTTCTGTCTTCTCCCAAGCTCAACATCCAATTCAGTCTCATTTTAAATATACTTGATTATTACTCTTGAAATCAACATAAAATCTGGATTCACAAGACACTGTCTTTTTTTCTTCAGCACTCTGAAAAGCAGTGGAACAGAAATGTTCTATTTACATATTTTCAATCTCTATTCAATTCCCATTAATGAATACATAAATCTGCATGATTTGCAGCTCTGCACATTTTGTAATGAAAGCCTAAAAACTGTATATAACCCAAACTCATGACACCCTGCCTATAGGAACAAATACCCCTGAATAATGGAAGAACTGTCTATAAAATGACTCAAATTGAACTTCTGTACAGACCATTCTTCCCCTAATTCAGACAAAAAATAATACATCTGCAGACAAATTATTGTGTAAATTTAGAATATTATCTTCCACCATTCATCAATTAATGGAACTAACAAAGGAATATCTTAAAATGAATGTGTCTTATTAATGCCTTGTAACAGCAACCCCTTCAGATAGGTCAAATGAAAAATTGCCAACCAGCTGGTTAATTTATTCAGCACAGGTGTTCACTATTTATTTTTCAGCCATTTGCCTTTTTTCAATACAGCTTGTTGTAGACACAGTATTCTTTTCCTTTGATGGATGCACTTTGTTCTAAGGCCATTCATTTCAGATTTGCACTGTGTATATTATACTGCTACCCAGCTGTTTATTCTTTCAAAATAAATGTTCAATGCTTACTTCATAGGAGTTATAAAAGTTAAGGAAAAACAACAGAATCTAGCCAGAACATGTACACTGTCAGAAACACAACAACTGACTCTCTCCAAAAGTTTGAAGTTGTTGTGGAAAACTTTTTCTTTGCTAGTTTATTAATCTTACCATTCTGGGCTTTGAGGTTAGTTTCAGTGGTAATCAAGACAGACAGCATTGTACTGCCAGGCAAAGTTAAATGCTTAAAAGTAAAATCTTCTCTTTTGTCCTGACTCAAATATAATGCTCACTTCTACAAGGTGTGAAATCTTTGTGCCAGGGGACTCACTTTTGAGCCAGCCATCAGCCAGTATCACATCCTCTCAGCAAAATCATACATGAAGTTAAGAGACTACAAAACCTTTAATCCAATTTAACACTGGTTCTGAAGAATTCTCATTATGGCAACTGGATTACAAGTAGAATATTCAAGTGATATTGCTTTAAAACAAGCATATAACATTTTATCTGCAATACAGTCAAGCAGCCATTACTGCACAATGTAGAACTTTGGAATATTCTGAGCCTGTGACCTTCAGATTCTATTAGTATAATTTACACTCCCCCCCACTATGATGTTTACAGGAAGAAATCCATGTTTCTGTATGAGTATCTGCCAACTCTTCATCTGCTTCCCAAGGTTACTTTTAGGTGTTCCTTGATTTCCAACAGTAAGACATTGTGAAAAGCTTACCTTCTGCATGACTTGTATGAACCAAAGTATCACCCTTCTATTTAAAACCCTAAACAAAAAAAAATTTGTATTCTTCTGCTAATGCAGCCATACCTCTACAAACACCTCACTAAAGGATATCCAGCACCTAGCACTCCAAGGAGGTTATACTGGGCTCCATGTGCTTAGGCAACAAACAGCCACAAAAGTTAAAGCGTGTATTTGAAACTATCCATGTACTTTTTGTATGCTGAATGTAAAGTAAGAGCTGAGTTACCTTACTTCAAAACCAGAAAAGGTGACAGCCCAAAAAGGCTAATTGCTATTACATTACCAGAAGCCTTGGACCAGTCTATTCCTTCTAAAGCATCATGGGTAAGCACTGCTTAATGAGCAAGTTAAATCCACTGAACATAAAATTACAAAGGGCAAATATTACTTTATCTCTCTAGCACTGTTAAGTATTGTATAGTTACAGTACTACTGCCCATTTGTGTTCCTATTCTTGAGTACTTACTGAATTTCACATGTACCTGAGAATTCAAAATTTTAGTATGAGAAGAGCAGCTTTTAGCCAAATTAAGAATGGAAAAATGTAATAGTAATAGTTGGTAGTTATGCACTACCATCTAATACCTAGAACCACAACACTTCTGTTTTCTACTCAGGAGGAAATTACCAACTCACCAAGTTGGCCAACAAACTATACTGCATCCAGGTTATTTCAGAAGGATCAGCTCACCTTAACTGATTTCAAGAAAAGCACAAGGACACTAAGAACACTTCAGAGGTCATGGCTACTTTTTGAGACAAGATGCAATATGGCAGCATGGTGAAATGCTTGAAGCCAAAAGCACAATATTATTATTTACATCCAGGCATGTAAAATTATTTATCTATTTCTGTATTTATACTTACTCCCCATAACAGAAATCTTCTACATGCTGAATAGTTTTATCCTTCTTGCTAAGAGAAATAGCTTCTTCATTCTCAAGGATCAGTTTTCTCCAGCCTTCACCTTCATCACTGGTATCTGTCTTTTGCTTACAAAGAACAATTATAAAGTTACATTTTGTCCTGTGCTACTTGTTCCTGAACTATAAATCTCTATAGCCCCAAAGAATTTGTTGCACCATCTTATAGTAAAAAAGAGAATAAAATCTTAACTGTCTTGATGGTTTTCTATCTAGATTTTGAGTTAAACCAGAGGAGGTTACTACAGCATGCCAACATTTGTACACAATTACTAGACCTAGTAATCTGAACATGCAGTGTTAAATGAGATGCAAGTTTTAGCAGAGAGTCACATGCAGCTTTGCATGCTACCTACTAAAGGACAGCTTAGCCACAGCAAGGTTAGTCCCAAATTTTGTGACAGAACTCTTTGAACAAACCATACCAAAAAAGAGAGTGATATGCACGTTACATTAATCTGGCCAGGCAGGAATCTCTAAATCACAACATGGAACCCTGAGAATATAAAGTTCTGCCATTGAGCAACTCCTCTGATTATACCAGCAGGTAGAGCTCTGTAATAAACAGGCATGAGACTGGACAGAGAAAATTCCATCTTCTACAGTCCACCAGGCTCAGAAGGCTTCCGTAAATAACAGGAACATCCATGTGCTAATATCATCCAAGTGCTCAAGCTCCTGAAGAAATATCCTCTTCAGAAGATTTCTAGTGCACTGTCATCAATGAGATAAACTCTGGCCATTGAAAAATAACCTATCAACATGAATCTTTTTGTCCTGGTTACAGGACATTTCAATGGCAGGATCCAGTCACTACCTTTCTCCCAGTTAAGAAGAATCAGCTGGAAGTATACAAGAAAAGCAAAAGAGACCAAAACTTCAGAGAGTGGAAATAACCACACAGGAAATGGATTATCATTTACAGAATTGAAACAGTAGTGTAATTGCTTCTACATAAATTCAAGAACCCAAGAAGTATGACTGAGCCCTAGAGTGTTTGGTCTTGGATAATAATATTAATAAAGCAGGAATATCAAAAGTCTGAGAACACTAGGCCAGATGGTTAAGTCTTCACCAATAAAGCTAGAAACTAGAAACCTCTTTGATCTCTCAAACTACCAAGCAGAAAGAGCATTGTGGTAATCTGTCCTGCAATCAATTATAAATGATTATAAAGTTATTTGGGAATTTTTTTACCTGATTTTCTTTAATCCAGGACAATAACCCTGAAAAACTAAAGCTGGCCCAGTTTCCACCATAGTAATTTCTCCTGTAAAAGAAAAAACCCAAGAGTGAAACTTGATGGACAGATGAATCATAGCTTTTTAAGGGTTAAAGAGAAACCCAGTAAGTTTAAGACATTAAAAATATTTTCTATGACAGCCTTTAGAGATGCAGAATATAAAAACTGGTCTAGTATTTCACAACACTTAATGAGATGTAAAGTTTCCATGTTCACTCACTTGTGTGCATCTCTAACCAAACAAATTCTACTTGAAAAAAACAAAGTATTTGGAAGGTAAAATGAATAATGCTGAGAAAAGCACATGGGTATGAGTAAAAGAAAAATACAGATAACACTGCTGCTTGGCCAAGACTGGCTCTACACCTCTAACTCAAACACACACACCACCACAGACATCTTTTTTAGAGCAGAGCCAAGCCATCAAGTCAGCCAGTTTCAACTGAGTTCTCAGAAAAGCCAATTCAGGTATTTTGCATCTGCACCACACTCCACAGGTCCAGGTTAGCTTTGCCACACGAGCACAGCTACACTGCTTCTGACTGAAGATGATCTGGAAGCTAAGATGCCACTTCTAAACTAACACTGCTTCAGGAGGTTCCTATGCAAAGGAGGATGAAGTTAATTAAAACCTGGGTGCAGCCAGTAGCAACCACATCTCTCTTAGCCATAAAGTCAAATAAAGAAAAGTTCACTGCATTATTTATCTACTGCTTACAGAACAGATCATCCTTATCAGACTGTTAAGATGCTCTGGTAAAATTCTTGCTGAACTGCATATACTGTAGGTGGAGCCAAAGGAACTGATTTGTAAAGGATGATCAAACCTCCCTGAGTACCTTCCAGCTTATGTTTACCACCTTCTTGCTTGAAAAATATTATTTAGTCTTTTTAAGTCACTGAAAATTAATAGTTCTGCTGCAAATCAAAGAAAGTCTCTGCTCTCCCTTTAAAAAATTTTTCTATCAATATTTCTCCAACCATTGGCTGGATTAATTAGCTTCTGTTATCATGCACACCACAGCTTAAATATTGAACAACTCTGAGAGGAAAAAAAAACAGAGCAATTACATTTTTAAACAATCACTAGTTCTTGCAAAATAAAACCAGCTATTTCAGGATTTAACTCTGTTCTCTGGCACTGTATGCTGGCACTTCAGAAGTGTGAAAGATACCCAAAATACCCTCCTGAATGGATATCTGATATCATCCTATACACTAAAAAAACCCAACAACATTCAGGAAGGAAGATGGGTTCTGCATTTTAGAGGATAATGTGAGGACTGTTAAAGCAAATGAACTTAAGATCTCATCATAACCTCCTCTACTTTTAAATTGCAGAGATAAGTGTGATGAAAGTGAAAAATGAAATTCAGGTTTGATTCTACTGCATAAGATGGGATGGTTTTGACAAGGCTTATCTGCACTGACAAAGACTTCATTAGGAGTGGCAGCCCCTTCACAGTAGCAGAGGGTGATGCTCCATACCATGGTGCTTACTTAGCATATGAAGGACAGATGTCTGCTGAAAAAACCCTAATTGCTCCTGACTAGAAACTGACCTAAAAAAGTCTTTCAGCTACTGCAGGGCAATAGTGAAGAACATAAATAGGACATCTTTTGCAAAGACAACAAAATCTAGCCTTCTCTGAACAAAGGTGGCTTCAACACCAGAACACAGTGCTTAAAACCATCAGCTGGGAGGACTGGGTCTGTAAGAGAGCTCATGTGGTCTTACCCTGCAATGGGGTTCCTCTAAGCAGAAGAGTTCCACCTCTACCTGCCAACCAGAAACTCCAACCCTCTGGACAAAGGAGTTCATATTTACCTCATCATGGGAATGACCTGGGTGAGGTGTGTGAACTAGAGCTAGTTGGTATCACATAGAATAGAAAGCAAGGAGGATTAAATATATTCAATGCCTGATTCTGTCAGCTTTCAATCTGTAAACCAGTAACTGATTAGTTACATGCAGCCATCTCCAACTTTGTTTTAGCTGTCAGGTTAATTTCTTGCTTCTTATTAAGATTCCTCTGAATAAAAACCTCAACATCCATCTATTATCTGCTACTTCTGGGATTTCCAAAAAACACTGCCATGAAGATTTATTTTTAAGGGAATCTGCTGCTTTAGTTGCAAGTTTCCTTGAATATGGAATACAATCTGGCTGTCAGAGCAAGCAAGGCCATTGATCACAGAAATCACCAAAAACACCTGCTCAAAATTAGGACTGGGTTTCTTGAAGCTATACCAATAGAAATTCATGCATATTTAGAGTATTTAAAATGAAAACTTTCAGTAAGAGAAATCAAGATGTTATTTTCACAGAAAGTTACACAAGTTTATTTGTGAGCTGTCAGACATCTTTGATGTAAGCATTCCTCCCTTCATCAGGTGGATTTTCCTTTGAAATTGCTTTTCTTTTTAACCACCACTGATGTGAATCAATCTTTTCAACAAAGCACTCTCTGATGCTGCTCTGAAGCTCAATCACTTTTGGCCTTTTTCAAATGGAAAATGAATTGCAGCTGTCCCTCCTTTCCTCTGGTGTCTGAGCACTCTCCCAAGCCATGCTATACCACCTTACATATTAATCTTCTCTTGAAGCATCAACTTCCAGGTTCTTTCTCCTGGATTTTTAATGAGTTTCCCCTGCATTACACATTGAATCAGGATTGCTTAATTTCTCATCTGAAAACACTACAGAAAGAAGGTGACAAAACATGGTTATTGCTATAATGAGCAAAGTTTTTGCTCCAACTCTTCAAGGGGAATTCTGGAAAGAGCTGACTAATGGTTTTACAATGAGGAGTTCTTTGTAACCAAATATTTTTGTTATAATTGCCCTGAAGATGAACTGAGGAATTCCTTAAAGTAATGGTCAAGATCAAAGCCTAATTAAAGCTAAAATATTGTCCCAAAATCTCAAGGACTAAGCTCCTCTCTTCTCTTGCTGTATTAGCAAACTATAAAGATGGATATTCCCTCCCTTTTTTAGGGTTATAATTCAATTATCCCCTAAGTAAGAACATGAAACATTTTGAAGGTATAACAGCAGTGATGGAAATGAATTTTTCTACCAAGTCAGACAGAGCACAGATGTTTTCTTTTCCTAGCATACATTTTTTCCTGCATGATATTTGCTCAAAACTTCTCCTGTATTATCTGGATTTTCATATGTATTAAAGTGCTGCTGCTTTCAGTTCTCATTTTTCCAACCTCAATTCTGTAGGTCAGAGCTAATGGCAGAAGTGCTGAAGCCATTTTTGCAAGATTTGGGAACTGCAGCCCAAGTCTAGTTTTACCTCTGCCTAAAGCTTAATTCTCTCTCCTACATTACTTGGGGATTTTTTTTCTCAGTTATTAACTCCATTTGTTTCTTCAAATACTTTGAAAGACTTAGCAAATCCCAATCCAGAACACACACTGCAAACTCTTTCCAACTAATTAACACTCCTGCACTCTGCAGGAGGAGAATATCCAAAGTGTCCTTTTGAAGCCAGACTGCAGTTTGAGCAACAGAACGCTCTGGAAAACATGAGATGCACAAGTAAAACATAAATAAGAACAGAAAAAGGATTTCATGGCCTATGCCTTTTAAGAAGATTGCCTTTCTCAGTGCCATGTCATAACAGCCCTGGTGTAACAGTCAAAGCTGGTGATGGCTGAAGAAAAGCTGCTGATGCCTCCTGATTGCTCCCCAGAGCTGCCTCTCCGTGTCTGTCCCGCATTCGATCTTCCAGAGGGAAGTCTGGAACCATCACAGGAGCTGTCTGTTGCACAGGGACTCACTGCCACATCGATTTCAAGGTCCTGAACACAAAATGACTTATGTTTCAAACCCACAAAGTTTCATCTGGAACCTATTAGGTACACAGTCACATGGATTAAAAATTCCCATGCTGGAATTGCAATCGTGTTCAGGAGCACAACAAGTAGATTATTAAGATTATGCTTCCTTGGCTTCCCAGAGCAAGGATTGAACTCCAACAGCTCTTCAGGTCCTTCAGCTCAATCAAAGGGTGATAGTGGTAGTCCCTTGTACCACACTACATTATAACCTCAGACACAAACCTGACCAAAGGTTATTACCATGAACTGAGAGCATGTCTCTAATACCTTTGCTATGAGACTATATCCGAAACTGAAAATAAAACTGACTTTTATTTTTTTTTTATTGATAAAAGGTCAAAAGATACAAGAATTAAGAATTTTTGCCTGGGTTTCTTTACTGAAAGTTACAGAATTCCTTTATTTTTCTTGCAAGGAATTGCCCTGCTTTGGGAAGCAACCTTTTCACTCTCTGGTTGCTCTACTTAACACAGCCACCTCACTTCAGTGAAGTTAAAAATCAAAAAGAATGCTATATGAAACCACAGATTGTATTACATTATACATTTTACAAATTCTGAAGAAAGTGAGACAAATTGTCTAGCAAGAAGTGGAATAAAATACACAAGCAGGTAGCTTGGGAGGGGGAAGGAGGGTGCCCAGTCTGCTTTCAGACTCTCAGATAAAACACAATTCTAAACACAAGGAACACTGAAGTATTCTAGAGGCAAAGGAAGGTCAAAAACTATAAGGCAGGCAACAGGTATCAAGAAGCAAGACATAAGAAGTAGACAGAGCAAACTAGGCACAAAATAGGAGTTTAAATCCTGCAGCTTGACATCCCTTTGAATGAAAGTCTACATGGAAAAGTAAGGAAGTTAACAAGAATGGATGTAGACAATAAAACTATGGTCTACAAATGCTATCTTCTAGATGCTAAAATCAAATACAAAATGTACCTAATCATACCTCACCTTGAATTGCCCCATCCTCAGTAACCAAACTAGTACATATCTGTATAGATACATAATTGTAAGAAGCAAATAAGCAAAGGCCTAAAAGTAGAAAACACAGCAAGGCACCAGGAGAAAGTCCTAGGCACATGAACAATTAGTATGGAAAGAATATTCACTTCAAGTAATCAGCTTCTAGTCTTGATCTACCTTTCTGCAGCAACTTCCAGTTTAAACTAAGTGCCAATCTCCACATTTTAAATTGCAAATTACTTTTCTAAATCACTTAACAAATATCCTTGAAATTTCACATGTCAACAGCTCATTAATATCTACAGTAAATGTAGCTCTCTGAAAAGAACCACAGATTTTATGTTTATTGAGACAGATAGCTGGCACAGAGAAATAGAGCTCCTTCAATTACTATTTGGCAGAAGCTAACTTTAGTTTAAAATCAGTCTACAGGAATTTATGGCAACACTGCAGTGAAGTGACTATTTTGAATAAGATTAGCTACTGTTGATGGTGATGCTTGGACAGTGTTTATAAATCAAACTCAGTTTTGAAGTAGCCTATTATAAAACACTAAGTTCTATCTTCCATAATCACCTCTGCAGTATATTATGATGAATGTAAACCTGGCTGGAGATTAAAAGTAATAAAATGATGTACACAAGGAAATGAGTGCAAGCAAACTATAAACAAAGACTTTATCCATATCAGCTTTCTATACCTTGTGCCTAACTGAACTCACACCTCTGCAGAGAACAAGAGATTAATCAAAGAAGCACACCTCAGGTAAACAACTATCCCAGTAACCTCAAATCTTATTTTCCTATACTCTGAAAAAAAAATCAAACTCATGATCCTTCAAGAAGGCAACTACAGGTATTGTTAAAAAGTGGTATTCTGAACCTAATCAATTTTTTTGTTGGTGAATTTTGAATTACAGTGTTACCTCAAATGAAATTTGAAAATTCTTCCAGAAATGAGTTTATTAACCTAGACAATCAGTAGATGAAGTGTTCTTAATTCAGATGAATCTCTGGTAAGCTTTCTAGGACTTCACTTTTCAATTCAAATTCAAAAGGCATCAGAGTGGGGGGTTTTCTGTTGGTTTTGGGAGGCTTTTTTTTGCAGCAGTACTAACTTAAACACAAAAAGCAGATGGCTTGAAATGCTTCCTTATTATGGGGAAGGGATTGTACTGTATAAACACTTCTATTTTTTTTTTTGCCAAGATATGGATTCTAGATGATGATTCAGTATGTACGTACACCAATTAAAACAGCAACTACTAATATTAGTGAAGAACATCTTGGTTAAGAACACCTTTCCCTACCTTAGCCTGCATTAGAGCTGGAAAATAACTCCATAGGACAAAGGAATCAAATGTGGAAGGCTTCATTTTCATTATTAAAAAAAGCATATGTGGATGCAAATAAGCATAAGCTTTAAATGAAAACATTAATAAACAAAATCTACATTCCATGGTTCCAATTGCCTGCTTCTGTGAGTTTTCTGAAAGGCTCTTCATCATAGCTGAACATAAGCATGGATAAAAGAAACTAAAGTTCCAGTGGTTTACAGACTTTGATAGCCAAGGAATATAAAAAAATTGAAATAAAAGAAATGGTTTGTTTATCACAATCTAAGTAGTCTACCAGTAATATATGCATTAAGCTTAAAATCCAAACACAACTCTTTTATTCATTCTGTATCTGTTTATTCTAAAATAAAGTTTTTAATATTTTGGTTAACAATCCAATAGTTAATTTAAGAATTACTGTACCAAAAGGTTTGAAATCAACATACATTATGCATGAGGTTTTTGGAGGAACTTCAGTATCACTACTATGTAGTTGGATATTTCTTGAAAATTATTACAAAATTAAGACTTGTCTTTAAGTAACTGATTAGTTACATTAAATATTAATCCTTTTTAAGCTCATGGTGTATGACACAAGAAAAACTGAAAACATGTATACTGGCTCTGGAGTAGGTGCTGGACATGTAGGTGCATATCACAAGAATTTTCAGAGAAGGGCAAGAGCTCAAAAATATGATGTAAAACTAAAAAAGTTATCCCAACCTTGTCATTTGGGGCAGAAAAGTACTAAAAACCAGACCTCACAGCACTCTTGCTGCCAGCACCCCCTTAAAACCACCTGCCACACTTCTCTGCTGAAATAGAGCAGGTATCTGCTAGAGAAGAGGTAACAGGTTACCTGAAACAAGTCTGCAGACAGACTTTTACTGGTCATTAACAGTTATGCTTTTACAGTTAAACATGTAAGATATTTCACACACATGCATACAGACACACACACTTCAGATCAATTTTTACCAACTTGGTTGCATGCACAAATATTTACCACAGCTGAAACACAGCAGTTTATTTAACCTTAGAAAATTAGCATGCATTTCAGGCTATGACAACATTTGACAGCAGCAGTGCTGCTTAGGTAGTCCTTGCTTCCTGCTTATGACCCTCTCCCAAAACCATATTATCCCAGCAAATTGCCCAACTGCATTAACAATGAGACTGAAAAAGGAGCAAGGGGACAGGACCCAGCTACAATCAAGAGTAGTGGTAATGCTGCTAGAAAAAGAAAAACCCTGTATAATCATACCTTGTCTGCATTACTTACACCTCAAATTACTGAGCTAGCATGCAAAAATTGCCTCTTATACCGATGGAAATAACACTCCCAAAATAAGACAGACACAGAAGTGTAAGATTACTTGATGCCAAATGAACACAAAAGGCAAGTGCTGAAGGGCACCCTGATGTGGACACAGACAGACTCCTAGCCAGTTTAACTCTTCAAAAGGAAAATGATTGGAATGACTTACGAATCAACATGAAGAACTCTCTGCCCACTTCTGGCACATGCTGCTGCAATAATAGATTCAGGCAAACCTGAAAGGACACATGCAAGTTTTAGAACATAGTATGTCAAGATTCATTAAAAAAATGAAATAAAGTTAGAACTTGGTCAGCAACAGGCAATTCAAACAAAAGAAAGTTCATAATATAAGTCAGTGAAATTTCTAATACTCTAATGCTACTAAAACAATCAACATTATTTGTGTTCATTAACATTTTGCTATGTAACAGTTTGGAGGTTTTTTCAATAATTGTATAGCTTGTCACTTGCCAACATCACTATCTTCAAGTTAAAAAGCTTGTCACCAGTGTCTTCTCTAGACACCTTGTTATCATCAACAGATCACTTGCCAGCACAACGATACCCAAATTTTAATGGGATGCTCTGCAGCTACACCCCTCCTGACAGACAGGCATTTATGTTCACTTCAAAGTGTCTGATGTAATATGAAAACTTTGTAACAATACATTAAAATCATGGCATCAATAAGGTTGAAAAAGACCTCCAGGGTCATCAAGTGCCACCCTTAACCTAACACTGCCAAGCCACCACTAAACAATGTCCTTAAGTGCCACATCTACACATTTTTTTAACACCCCCAAGGATAGGGACACTACCACTGTCCTGGGCTGCATGTTCCAGAATAAATTGCTCTTAATATCCAACCTGAACCTTCTCTGGCACAACTTGAGGCCATTTCCTCTTGTCCTGTCACTAGTCACCTTTCTCCAATCTTCTTTCAGTGAACTGTAGAAAGCAAGAAAGTTTGCTGGCCACTCTATAATGTATTTTAAATAAAAGTGTTTTAAATTAAGAAATGTATGGTAAGTGCTGCATTCCTTGGTATATTATCCAAGGATGCATTGGAAAGTGTAAGGGTATAAACCTGCTGGGATGGCATTAAGTAATTGTGCACAGGTATGGCAGACACAGTCCTGTGCTATCTCCTCCGGCTCATTTGTTGATGCAAACATCTCTAGCACAAACAGGTCTTAAACCTGTATTTGGACTCTGTTGCCAACTGAACCAACTGATTTGCTCCTAAAGAATGCTCAGAAAGCACACTCAATATTCTGCATGCAGACTAAGATCTGAGTGCAAACAGAAAAGCTAAAGCAACAGTGCAAGCGTACTTTCACATCACATTTAAGGTGGTGTTAGGGAGAGAACAAATGTGAGATGGTTGTCCTTAGAAAGTGGGATCCCTCTCTAAATCTCCCATGTAGTGCAATTACACTCTGTTAAATCAGTATGCTTTCACTGTATTTAGAAAATATAAGGAGTACAAAAATCCCAAAAGGCTAGTAGTATTTCTCTACCAGCAATGCCTGCTTGGAATGGCACATGAATGCAATTAGAAGTTTAACAAATAAATGAGGCTGTTCTCAAACTTCTGTGCCCTTCCCCAGATTTCTACATGTACAGTTAGATGACTTGGATTTCTGGCTACGTTCAGAGAAGTATAGCTCACCATCTAAAAAGGTGTGTATCACTAGCTTTGCTGAAATCTCTTTTTAAATGACCTACTGGCTGTTTAAGCAGGTAATTCAGCAAAAGCAATTAAAATTCTAATGGACTGGTATTAGGAGACACTTAGGCTACATATTCAATTAAGGGACGAGATTAAACAAAGTAAAAGGAGTGTTTCACTGATCTGATTCACAGTGCAGCCCCAGAAGCAGGTGACTAATACAATTAAAGAAAGAACTGAGAGTGGAAAAAGCACACGTGACAGGGCACAAACTTCTCTTCATCTTGAGGAGAATTTCAGGCCTGAGGTTGTCTGCTTCCACAAAGAATACTGCCTTCACAAATGAGTAAAAGGTCAGCATGTTGCAAATCTGATGATTCACCTAAAACACATCAGGCACTATGTTAATTAAGGGTTACTGGACAATTGTTCAGTACTTCTTAAGGCACCCGTTTACGCTGACCTAGAGTAAGAAGCTGTTAGACTTTAATGGGATATTAAGTACAACTTGGCAGTTGCAAAGACAGGAACAAATCAGTCTAAATGGTTGAATTAGTCTTTTTCTAGAACTTGAAATGAAGTCTAGAAAACACCTAGCAGGACTTGCATACATGAGACCTTTGTCTTCAACTATTTCTGACCTCCTCCCACATTACATAGATGGTCAATATTCAGCAGACTAGTTCCATGGGGGTTCTGATAGTTACAAAGTACAAAAGTTTGCATCAATACAGGGAAGGAGGTTTAAGCTAGGCATGACTAATTTTCCAGGAAGATAGCTACAATTTCCCTGCCTGGATTTAATGCTTGCTATTTTGATGGATTAGGAAAAGAGAATCTCTCTCTGAATTGATAAAACAGAAGAAGTTACAATAGTTCTGCATTGCTGATCTTCCACAGCACGGGGAGGCTTATCATGGAGTTTATCTCTGAAGGCAGAAAGAAGGAAGCACAATTGCATCAGTTCCTGGGGTGTTCGTTTTGCAGCCTAGAAAGGTCAATAGTCTTTGGAGCTGGATGTTCTGAAGTAGGAAAACACAGACCATTCATAACAAAAAGACAAGAAGAGAATATGCAACTGCAGCACACATTTCAGGACTGTCACAGGATCCTGGATGTTCACAGCCTTATTATGTGAAAGCAACTGCACATCCAGCTGTCCTCCAACACTGTTTATATATATGTTTCATTTCTCTCTATCTATAAACTATCTAGAATAGAATCTACAACTACTATTTTGGTTTTACTTCCTGAAAAAGGTTTTCTTCCACTCATTTGGTCAGAGAGAATATTACTCTAGGAATGGAATTGAGAAACTTGTTTCTCCTTCCTTATTGATAAAAGCCACTGAGAAAGTGTTGTAAAACATCACCAGTGCTGCCTGGCTGACCAGGACTGGAGTTATAGCTACTAGGGCATAACTGATTGCTTTAAGCTTGTTCCAATTGATACTGTGTTGGAGGTCTGTTCTTCCATTAACCTTGGATGAAATTGTTCCCTGAATTAGCTTCCTTGCTCTTGAAAGCTGGCATCAATTTTCTTCACCAATCCTTTGCTTGTAAGATCCTGTGGCCCCCCAAATACCCACTGGCAACAGAATGAGAAAGTGGAAGAACAGCAAGGCCCATGCATTTTAGGTTTTGGAGAGAACCCCAAGCAGGATGGAGCAAGACACCATTTATTCTCATCTGACAAAACCTTGGTAAACCAAAGAAATAAGACTGTGCCTTGGCACCATTTTCTGAATTCTCTTCTCCAACAGAAATAAAAGCATATAGAAAATAAATAGTTTTGTCAAATGCGAGTTACTCCTACCTGTAATCTGGACTGCATGATGGTTACTTTACAAATGCCTTTTGCAAGAAAGAAGGCTCTGCTAAACAGAGTATTGTAATATAGTTAGAGAGAGTCCCTCTGTACCTAAGAATAACTAACTTGGAAAGCTTCCTTGGAGAAATGGGAGATATTTATTTAACAATAGCACAAAGCTGAACTATATCCTACAGGATGCTCACATAGTTGTGGAAGAAAGGTCTCCACCAGATTATTCAATAACAGAGAAATGTATTCTTTTTATGCATTGATCCTTTTTGGAAACAGTTTCTTATTCTGAACTTTGATTTGTCAAAAACTCCAAGCTGGACTACATTAAATGTAGGAACATGTTCAGACCTTAGCTATAGGGCACAGGAGACTCCAAAACTCACTCATGGTTTGCTTTCAAGATAGAGATTTATTACAGATTGCAGGGGATAGGCTATATCCCAACTATTGATTCTGAAGTTTCCCTTCTGCCCAGTGAGTAAATAAAGCTAGGTATCTCTAAGCTGTTTTTCTCACAAAGGATTACTCTAACACTTTCTGCCACTCACACCTCTTGGGGAACAGTCAGGATGAAGGACTCAGCACTATAACTTGTGTCATTCATGATGTCTGGTTTTGAACAGGCAGTTAAATGATGATTTTGATCAAGTAACTTGGATTATAGAACAGCCAGATCTACAAGAGAAGCTACAGTTCCTTTTAGATTATTTAAAAAAGAAAGAAATCTAAGATTGTAGTGCTATCAAAATCTGTAATCAGACTACTGAATCATCAAGAGATTTGCCCTCTGGTGTAATTAACAGTAACCAGTATTTTCCTTCTAAGTAATTATGCATATTAGTTACTGTGAAACAAAGCACCCCTCTCATTTTATTGTATCTGAAATGAAAAGGGCTCCTGCAAACAAACACAGACTCAAGTAAGGTTCCAAATCCAGCTAATTTTTAGATTTGCAATGGTATTAGCAGGAAATAAGAAGCCTGAATAGGAATTGCATGATCCAACCACAAGAAAGGAGCAACAGATCCAGACTTCAGCGTGTTATAAACATCTGGCAGCATAAAAGGGATTTATGCAGCAGAAAAAGGGAGTCCATACAATTCCTGTATCAGTTTAAGATGCTGACTCAGAAGGCCTTGGTATTTGAGGCAGAATCAATGCAGAAATAACACTGCTTGTTATCTAGAGGTATAAAAACTTTCTGTGCTTCCTGGCCTTTTCACATCCCTCCTTTAGAATGCTTACACATGAAATATTTGCATGAAGTTGAACTGTCCTGCACCTCATTTCTCTTACCAGGAAAAAGAAAGATAAAGAGTTTCCCTTCATGAAGAAGGACTGATTAGTAGCAGTTGAAATCTCTATCATCATTCCTTAAAGCCACCGCCTTCTTTCTCCACTTACTAACCTCCATTTATCAGATGCAGTATTAGGTAAATTAGCCTCTCTGGCCTTCTCAAGGAAACATTAATTTCCAATTTCAATGAAGCAGGACATGACATCAGCAGACAGATATAAGTATAAAATTAAAGATTTACTTATTAGTGATCTCTGGGTCACTAACATGTTTTAATTGGTAGAACTTCTGCATTTGTGTGAACCTGTGACACTGCCTCATTGAAATACCAAAACAATGTCAAAGTGAACCAACTTTTAAGTCTTTCTAGTATTGGTCCAGGAAGAGTGTTGACTACATACTTGCCCTTCTGTGTTTGGACTTCCTGCATGCTGTTGGAAAACTACTGGAAAAAAAAAACAGCAAGCAGACTAAATGGTAACAAGTTGGCTGTGGTTAGACCAACAAACATGGTGATGACATGGCATGGACAAACTGAAGCAGGTCCTACAAACTTATCTGTTTCTCCAGCTATCTGTATATTGCATTGGAAACTGCTGCAAGAGATGCCAGGACTGGAGAGTTGCAGCACCAGAAGGAAGTAACCCAGCAAGCTGAGAGGATGAACACTAGGCTCATGACAATCTTACCATGATGAACACAGTCCACTTTTGATTGCACTAGTTTTCACTGCCAGCTGTCTAAGCACTGTCTCTATTACAGACTTCTTGGATACATAAGAGGCAGATTCATCTCAATAAATCTTATGCATGTGGCTGCTGCAAGCTGACCTTGAAGTCTACACCTGGTTGTTTCCAGCAACCTCTGACCAAGATAATCCCCATCACATGAATTTTTGGACCTTTCCTATGCAGCAAAATCAGTTGTACTTTAATTTTGAAAAGTAATGTGTTTTACAAGTAAATAAGCAAGAAATAGAGGAATTAGGTACATGTTACACACAGTTACCAAGATAGCAATTCTACTTGTAGTTGCAACACAGAAAAATTAAAATTAGAGATAAGCTGGAAAACTCTCTTCAGTTTTTAGTCAACTGATTTTAAATGCTTTACAAAATAATGAAGTTATAATGTACCTCTGTGTAATCAAAAATTAATTTCAGACTTGCATACTGTGTCTCTTCTGATTAGCAGCTATACATAATGCTATCATGATGCACTGCTTCTTCAAGTGACTTCAAATGGAGACTTTCACTGCCCCAAGCAGTCCATAAACTAAACAGCTTCATATGTGTAGAGGCATCTTGGCTCCTGAGTTGTTCACTCAATTTCCCAGTCATCCAGCTGGTAAGCTTTTACTGAATTACATAAGATTCATCTTGAAAAGGTTTAAATGTTTAATTTGCTTCACTGCATCTACTAAATAAATCACAAGTGGGTTTTTCATAATACAAAATGTGGAAGGGAAATATATTTAAAATGCTGGAAGAGACAATTTCAAAACAATCTTCTGGAGTCAGACAGTTTTGACCAACTGCAATAAATTTTGTTTGTATCTGAACTTCTAAGCAGAGAAGAGCAGCTGACTCTGGAGAAGCTCACTACACAATCTTCAGGATATGTTTTTGGTATATGGAGAACTTAAAAGGCATGTTATAATTTAATAATAAACAAAGTTGTCAAACTTATTGGATATAATGTTCTAAGTTAAAGCTAGCCAATTAAAACTGACAATAGGTTTGATTCATTTTATTACAAGCTTGTATTGCAGAATAATACCACAGTATTTCTGCATTATAGAATATGGGAGTGGCACAGAAATGACAACCCACTAAGGCAAGTAAGAAATAACTGGTCAAGCAGGGAGGCACAAGAAAAAAGTTTCTTCTACATTAGTAATTGCATAGAGTTATCTGTGTACCATAAGAGGAACATGGCAGTGAAAAACACTGAATCTCACAACAGGTGCAAATAAAGGTTATTTAGAAAAGGAACACAAGCAGACACTTATGCTCCCAACTTATTACCAAAACTTATGCTTAAACCAAGCAGTGTTCTCTGGAGAGACAAAAAAAATTAAATCAGTTAGAGATGCACTTTCTGAATTTGGCTCCAAGTCAAAAGAGCCCAGAGAAATGAACATAGACCTGCATGAATACAACACCATTTTAGCTTATTAAACACACAAAATCTGTCACTGGATGCTTCATGTTGTCTTTGTGTGGCCAAGTTCTATTGTATCTAAACATTTTGCTCATGGAATGTCTAAGACATTGATTCAAAGTATCAACTAAGAAACTCATACCCTATCTGGCAGACCACTTTCTGAACCACAGGTGAAAGCAGATTACTTCAAGGTAAGGAATTCTGTTTCCTGGAAAGGAGCAGAAGTTTTACTTTTCACAATTAGAAGCCTTCCCTCCAAGTAGAATGGTAATTTTCAAAGCAATATCAAATGTTTGAACTTTGATATAAACAAATACTATCTGCATAAGTACATCTCCTTAAATCACCTCCGTTATGGAAGACAACAGATAAAGTCCAGCAGATTCTTTGCATCTTCAAGAAAAAATAAAACTGTAATGAATAAAGAGGGTTTGTAAGTTGACTCCTCTAGCACATAGTACAGCTATGAGTCTAATCTTTGGTTTACAACCAATAACAGCAGACAAAGAAAAAGCAAAGCACACATATTAAAAGAGCTATACAGTAAGACACACATTAAGTTTTATTTTTATTCAAGTCTTCTAATGCTTTCACTTCCTTTCCTGCCTCCCAAGTTTGCTCTCCTTGCTCCTTATACATTTTTAAACATTTCATAAAAGGATTTAAAAAGCAAAAAGATTCTTCTCCTACATTAATAATTCCATATATTTATCTGTGTAGTACCAACAGAGGCTCTTACAAAATGCTTTGGTTGGCTCTAGAGCAGCCTCAGTGCACCAGTGACTTAGAGAGCTGAGTTCCTGTAGAAGGATTGAATTCCCAGCTTGACCATCATGCTCCAGTGGAAGGACATTTCCTACTGGGGACAGACAAACATGTCTTTCACTTACTTCTGATGCAGACTAGAGTTTCCAAGTACCTTGCTAAGGCTTTTTCTAAGGGAGTGTTTCACCTTGCAGATGACCTCTCTATACTAGGATCACAGGAGTACTACAGACTCTTTACTTTGTAAGGTAACAAAGATCATCTGGAAAACCTGAGGAATACCACCAGGCTGAGAGCAACAAAAAGTACCCAAAGTAATGAATATCTGCAAAAGAATCCCAGCTGAGCTACCAATGGGAGGCCAAGCCTCCAAGGAGGCTATCACAGCACCCCTGCTACACAACAAAATTCAGAATAGAAGGTATGCCAGAACACAACCCCTCAATTTCTGCGGGGTTAAAAAGAAGTCTGTGAGAAGGTAAAGGTATGTGTATGTTTGCAGAACACTAGTAAAAGAAGAGGCACTGGGGAGAAAGCTGAGTCAGTGTTCATTTTGTTTGCAATTCTCAGGTAGAGGTCATGCTTATTTACAAACGTTAATAACAACACGGGTCTGTTTCCTCTTTGCAGGCAACAACGTTACAAGGCAGTGCCACGATGACCACTGACATCAAAAAACATCCATTTTCAGCTGGTTTTCCCATCCAGCCTTTGTTGCAAAACTCTAAATAGCTGCTGATGCAAACTGAAGACTGTGTACTTATGTAAGATAAAGTAACCAAAATAACAGCCTAGAAGATGCATCAGAAAACATTTGAAGCACATCCTAAAAATATCCTGCAACAATAAGAAAAATAGGAGTTTTTTTCTCTCTTTCTTAAAATCTATCTTCAGTGTTAACTTCATAGTTCACATCTATAGCATTTAGGTTAGTTTTTCATGATCCATTTAAAAAATTGTATTAGTATCTGGAGGTGATTTTTCCTAACACTTGACTTACATAAGATAAACAAAGTACTTACACCACTCCCAGCAGATCGAACAATAAATAATAGATTCTCCTGACAGGACTTTGATGACCTGGCAAAGCCCGAGTGCTTTCAGCCAAAATCATATGAAACTATAAATCACTCTTTATTTTATAGAATATTTCAAAATGGATTCCTGCTTTCTACCTTGAAAGTCATTTCATGTGTTATTTATAACCACTGAAAACCAGAATGGAAAGAAAATTGCATAGAAGTAGAAAATTTACTGTGACTGCTTTTATAAAGAATAACTCCTTTTTAGAGAAAAATTAGAATTACTGGCAGACAAACTTGTGAATACAAGCACCTTCTGAAGAGCCTTATCCTTTATTCCACAACTTCACCAGCAGTTAATACTGGCCCTCTGGACTATCAGAGAGAAGCTTAAGAAGTTAAGGCTAAACAGAAGCCAAACAACGGAATAAATTCAAGGGTAGGGATGACCCTGCATCCTTAACCACACCACTGACAAACATGCACAGCCATGTTGCAAATCTTTGCACTTACAGTGGTTTCTGCAACAAATTCAGCATTGCTCAATGTTCTGCCCAGGAATTTTCCTATTTGACAACTGCCTAAAGACAAAGGCTCTGCCTAGTCAATGCTAGGACACTGACTCCTAGCTTTGAGTGTCACTTTTGACTAGATGCTTGGGTTTTGAGATGAATATTTATCAAAGAACTCATAATATTCCCTCTCACTATAAATGCACTATCATTTGAATGCTTGCACTAATTTCAAAGTTGACCCCACAAAAGCTTATCAATAATGAACTCATTTAAATGAGCATGAGTAATGCCTACCTCAAATTCCTCAAGCAAGCATTTACACCAACTCCCCAAACCTAGACCCTACATGCTTTTAGGCAAATAAAAATCACTTTCCAAAGAAGAGACCTTCCAAAATACCAGAACTGCTTTTAAGATTGATGATCTTGCATAATATTTGCTTTGGCAGGGCATCATCCAATAAATCCATTCCTCTGTGGTTAGTGGGTAACCTGACCAGAGCTCTGTACTAAAAGAGCAGGAAAGCACCTCCTCTGGGTGGGAGGAAAGGAAGAGTAACTTCAGGACTGCAACACAAGAGGGTGCAGAACAAACCAGTATCATAATAGCTTTAATTGTCATCTTGTGTTGCCACTGAGAACCTGAAGCTATCCCCACTAGTTTTGTGTCATATGATAATCCAGTTTTCTTTAGAACAATGCATGCAAACTCCATGATAGCAATGAAGCTTCTGCTGCTGAACCACCAAGACTAGTACTTTTGTAGGGTGCATCCCTCTCACTCTCTACTTTTCCATGCAGGATGTTGAATCTAGGTTAAGGCCTCAATAAATGAATTTACTTTTCCCATAGAAATATTGATGAAGTAATTGAAGCTAAGCATTAAATGGAGTGCTGATGAGTAGAATTTAGTGTGAGATTTCATTTTCATTAAGCTTTCTACAGGGAAACAGTTAAATGGACCTGAAATAAACCTGAATTCAAATCTAATGTTGCCACTCAATCTAATTACTAAAATTAACAGATGTACAAATTACAAAAAGAGAAAAAGGCCACACATGCAGAAGAGAATGCAATGACTACTGTGCAGTTAAAAAGCTCATTAACACAAATGTTCTAGGTATTACTGTATGATAATTAAATAGCCATAGGTACACCCAGCACTGGTTATAGCATTAGAAACCAGAGAGTTAAAGACAAGGCTGAAATATTACCCCAGGAGTCACTTCCCAGAAGAGGAAATAAATGAAAGCTTTTACATCAAATAATCTTCCATACTGAGTAATTTAATACAGATATTAAACAGCAGTCAGTCAACAGTGTTAGTGATGATTTATGTATGTTCTTAGTAAAAAGGGATGCAAAAAAAAAACCCAACTCAAAATAATTCCTAAAATGCAGCATGCTGAAAATCTTGACATTAGTTATAGCAGGACTCTCTGGAGGTGGGCAAAAATGTATCTTTTAATACACATGTACACCACCACTGAACACAACAATAGCTCAGAGGAATAATTTAGCTCAAAATTTCCATTGCCCAATAGCAAAGCTCTAATATCACACAATCATTTCAAAGCAGGGAAGATCCTATTTGATGGCTGTTGCAGAGCCAACTCTCACTGGGCACGGACAGTGCACCCAAAAATGCCTTTGCTGGTGAACTGCCAGTTTCAGGTGAATTCACCTAACAGCATGCCTTGGTGTGCACAAACCCCTTCTGTCTGTGCCATCCCAACACCAACCACCACTCCTCCACAGTGAGCAGCCTCATGTCACTTAACACACGCATCCAGCAAGCCCAGCATGTCATGGGCTGTGACCAACAGCACACCGGAGCAGGCTGCCACTGCCAGGGCTTGCACACTGTGCCTGTGAGACCCCTGGGTACAAGGGCTGCCTGAGAAAGCTGGATTATTACATTCTACCTTCAGAAAAAAAAATTACAGAACCTCCAGAAGACAAAACTGGCAGCAGGTTTTGACTTTTCCATTGGAAGAGTAGATGTAGTACTTAAGAGACTTGGCTTAGTCTTAGGGACATGGTTTTAGATGGTGGCGAGAGGTTGATGGTTGGACTTGATGATCTTAGAGGTCTCTTCCAACCTTGATAATTCTGTGATTATGTGAATCATGAAAAGATGAACTCTTTATTTCTGTAAGTTATAGTCAGCTCCTTTGAAGAGGTGACACCTTCACTAGATTCTTTCCTAGCTAGAATAGCTACTCCTACTACCATCATTTTCACTTTCTGGTTTCCACAGTAGCTAGAATAGCTAAATAGCCTAACATTGATACTGAATGTCAGAAACCTCTGTTTCCTTTAATTTTCTGCATCACTACATCATCTACATAAATCCTACTTTTCTCCTGGCAATAAAGACTGAACTAGCCTCAAAACCCACGTAAGTCATGGCACTCTTAATAGTTAGTCCTTTTAGTTTGGTACTTGAGCCTTTTATTATTTACCATTCTCCTCACACAACCCAAAATATTCACAAATCTGAACACACATAAAATGTCAGATTCTTTAGTAGAGCTTCCACTTCATACAACAGGGTTAAGAACAGAGAAGGGATCTCTTTCCTTTACTGAAGATTCTTAATGCTCAACTTTTAGTAGAGTTATAGTAAACAAGAGGGGCAATATATTTTTACAATCTCTCACAAACTCCAGAACTAAATCAAATCCTTTGAACAATTACACATACACTGTAAGGGGATTACTTCTTTCTGCTAAGCACTGAAGACAGCAATTACATGAAGAAATGCACTCATTCTGTTCCAAATTCCTAGAAGAAGTCTTAAATCTGAAGGACACAATTTAACAGATCAGTGAACTCCAAAAACCTAGTTCCTGTTTTCACATGGTAAACAACATCATTTAGATGTGTCTTCCCTCTTGTGCTCCAATCAACACCCTGGGCTTACCACAGCAGCTCTTCATCTGAGCATAAATTTGGGACCTATAAACATTAATGTATTGTGAACATATTAAGACTGGATCTCAATGTTGAATTTCAGATGGGAGGCTTATCAAAACCAGTCCAAAGCAGGCCCCTGTCACTGCCTTCTATAAAACTGAAGTCTATTTCAGTACTTAAAGATGATTATGATATACAAGCAGCAAGTATCTTACTTCTGAAGGAATTGTTTAGAATCTGTCTTGTGTTAGGATATGTTTCAGCAAGACATTCAAGATCTCAATCTCCATCATTACTGGCCTGAGCAGAAAACAGGATGAACTTGTAAAGGATATAGGAAGTGCAGGCACTTCCAGAAAGTTCAGAGTTAAGTCTCTGATACATGCAGTCATTCAACCTTATGTCTGTTCATATACTCAAAAAAACCTCACAAAAGTCTGGTGTTGTTTTTAAGTAGCCACACTTAAGCAAGAAAAATCAGATTAAAAAACCCCTTTAGACATAAAAATAATGTATTATTCGAAAAATACCCTAAAAATACATTATCAGCATATACAATACATACTGCAACAATACAGAGTTTAGCTTTCCAGAACTATTCTAAGTGCATAAAAGTCAACTTGACCAGGAGGAAGGTCTTTCAGGAGAAAGGGCAGCCAGGGATGGTAGAGTCAGACAAGGCTTTATGAAGTACCAATGGAGCACTCGATGTTAGGTATGCAAGGGCTGGGGGTGTACCTGATAGGCTCCCAGCTCACAGGACAATCATGGAGACCCTTCTCTCAGTTAAAGTCCTGCACCACATGTACCTCCACGCTACCTCTGTTTCTAAGCAAACCACAGAACCACACAGGACTACACAATGGTAGGGGCTGGAAGCGATCTATGGGGATCATCCAGCCCAATTCAACTGGGAAGGGATTTCTGGGGATCATCTAAGTCCAACCTCCCTGCTAAAGCAGGGTCACCCACAGCAGCTTGCCCAGGATCACCTTCATCTGCCTTGGAAATCTCTCCACACAAGGAGACTCCACAGCCTCTCTGGGCAGCCTGGGCCAGGGCTCCAACACCCTCACACCAAACAAGCTTCTCCTCCTGTTCAGATGGAACCTCCTGGCTTTCAGTTTGTGCCCAGTGCCCCCTGGGCTGTCCCTGGGCACCACTGAGCAGAGTCTGGTCCTACCCTCTTGACCCCAGCCTTTAGGTCTTGCTGAGCAGAGTCTGGTCCTACCCTCTTGCCCCCAGCCTTTAGGTCTTGCTGAGCATTGAGCAGATCCCCTCTGGGGCGGCTTTTCTCCAGGCTAAGCAGCCTCAGGGCTCCTCAGCCTTTCTTCCTGCCAGAGACGTTCCAGTCCCCTCAGCATCTTTGCAGTCTCTGCTAGACTCTGTCCAGTAGCAACTCTTCAGCCACCCGCGAGTCCCCTGGACGCTGGCGCAGCACTACCCGCGCAGGTACCCCCAAGAGCAGCCCCAGCCACCGCCCCGGGCCTTCCCCTCCCGACAGTTCTTCCTGCGCCTCCCTGGTGCTCCCTCCCGAGCCCCAGCAGTTTGACAGCACCCGCTCAGCCCCTTCGACGCCGACGTCGCCTGCTCCTCCAACGCCCCGGTCCCCCGTCAAAGCAGGCCTGCTGACGCGCCGCCACCGCGCTGTAGCCTACCAGTCCCTATCACCACCACATCAAATTCTGTGGGCAGGTTGTCCGCCATCTTGGGAGGGGCACTGTCACCTGGTCGGCGCTGGCGGAAATGGCGGAGGCCGGCGGCCGATATCCGGCGGCCGTGCGCGGGGGCTGCTGGGATGAGTAGTTCTGGGCACGCAGCAAGGGAATCATGGAGTTAGGGAATAGCGGCTTGGAAGGCACATCAAGGATCATCTGGACCAACGTCCCCTGGCAAAAGCACGATCTAGTTAAGAAACGTCTCGCAAAGGCTCTCTGTTGTGCCTTCATTCGTTCTGTTAGCGTCCAGTAACGCATGCGGAACACTCCCGCCAGTTTCTTTGCTGCTGGCTCCTCACTGAACGCTCCTGTGACAAACAGCCCCTGCCTGGGTGGGCTGCGCTCCTAGCGCCAGGCTTTGCCTCTGGCCAGAAGCTGTGCATGCCCCATCCCTGGCAGCGTTCAAAACCAGCTTAGATGAGGCCTTGAGCAGCCTTGTCTAGTGAAAGGTGTCTCTGCTTACTGCAGCGCGTTGGAGCTAGATGATCTTTAAGGTCCCTTAACCAAACCATCCTACGATTCTATGAAATACAATGGGGTTGTATTCCACTTACTTAAAATGCAAAATACTTCAATGCAAAACCCCATGGGTTTTTTTTTTTGTATAATTACATGTCTATTCCACTGAAGTTTCTTGAATGATCAGTTCTTCTTCAGCAACTCACATGTTTTAATTTCTGTTTTTTTCCCCCTGCAGTGTTTCCAGAACTACTATTTTTAAAAGTTCCTTTACTCCCCAATTATGATGATTTCTCTCCCTTCTCCACCATGTTTCTAGTCACTAATCTCATGTCCTTCCTTGTTTATTAACAGCCATACTCTACACTGCATTGTAGTTAATTTTCTGCATTCAAAACCTCTCTATTTTTCAATTGACATTTACTCTGTCCTCTGAACCCTTAAATCACACTTAAGTCTTGTACTTTATCTTACAAAGAAATGAAGAGGGAATCAGGTGAAAAACAGAATCTACTGTTTCACAGTAGCCCCTCCAGCATACGCAGTCTGAGTGAAAGAATAACAAGAATAAAAAGACATCTTGAAAAAGCCAGAGACAGCAATGTAAGCAAAGTAACCTAGCACAGAACACCTGTGCCAGAATATGCTTGAAACTTCTAGAACATTTTGCTTTTTATTTAACATTTAATGGCTTATACAGCTTTAAACTAATCTCTTAATATTATTCATTGTGTATGATTATATTAAAGTCTTAACACCTTCAATCAATAATAACAATAAACCAGCTAGCAGCCTGTTAACACCTTATTACAAGCTCCTTGTTTGCACAGCAAAAGAATAGTGAAAATACATAAAGAGACTAATGGAAACCAGAGACCACCTTGCACCCTCAGCACTGCCAGGCGTGCTACAACAGAGTAAGCACAAAAAACAGTCTATCAGGAAACATCAGACAACACAACAACAAAAGATATACAGATTTAAACATCAGTACTTGAATACCATCCTAAGAAATACATAACAGAGAAAATTAGTAGTTATGGATTCAGACATAACATTAGTGAGATCAAATCTTATGCTCCTTATATTTATGCTTTCAGCTGTCCCACACAGACAAAAAAACCCCCAAACCCACTCTGTAGCTTCCACAGCACAACTCCATTAATAAATCTGTCATTTCTACTTTTCACAGTACTGCAGTATCACACTTTTTAACCTGTAACAACAGAAAATTAACTCCAGAATTTTCACAGTCCTGGATCACCCTGACCTACATGTCTTGAGTTCAGGAACAAAGCATCACTATATTGGTTAGATCAGACAAGACAAACTCTCCCTGCACATCCTTTCTTACTGAGAGAGGGCATAGTCATGAAAATAACATTTCATTGTGAAAACCTTTTGTTATTGTTTAGTACAATTCCAGGACTGCACCAGAACAGAGCTGTTTCCCTGTCAATGTCTTACTGTTTCTCAAGTGCTTAAGTATTTATCCCACCACAACATGCTGTTGTTTGGTTCTGAGTTCCTGTTAGCTTCATTCATAAGATGCAATCAGTGCAATCCTATTTCGTGATGACAGTCATTAGCCACTGGACCAGAAACCCTTCTTGGTACTATCTATTGGACAAAAATGATTATTCAGGATCTTGAACTGCAAACTTTGACAGCCACATGCAACCCAAAATATTTCTCTGCACTTCACAGTCTTAATATCAGCAAATGTAGAAGTAAACTATGGAAATATGAATAATTTTTATGAGAATTTCATGGACCTTGAGAAAATGTCTTACCATGTTTTTCTCTTTAGCTATTTAATTGCAATGTCATAGTAACAGAAAGCAGCATACCCAATTCTGCATGGATGAATAAGCACATTCAATAAAGAAGATTTAACAGAGTAAATCAAACACTGGATTAAACATTTTCTGCATAACAGACCACAAAATGGGCATTCATTTTACCAATAGATCCTCAACATTAGAAACAAACAGAAATGCACACCAACATAATTAAACTGCACATCCTGGGGCATCATTACAGAATTTCCTTACATTTTCTTAAACTAGGTCTCATCCATTAGAATTGCCAAAACAAATTCAGAAATAATTCACAATCCTGTCTACTGCAGAGGATTTATACAGCATTTTTAGCAGGAACAGTTCAGAAAGACACATGCAAAGACCAATTTTAAGACTTCACTTTCAGCAGTTCTAAGTATTTTTTCTGTAAGAAACTTTTGCTTTGATTTCAAGCAGAACCTCTCTCATCAAAACATGGAGGTTTGCTCTCTAACCTCTATTTGGGATTTTCACATATTCATAGAACTGCCTTTGTTACTTCAAAGTCTGTGTAGATAGTATCTACCTTTATCAAAACACTTTTCAGAAACATAGTAATCTTAGCAAAACTCCATCAACTATGTAAATGTTTCTATTTTCCCAGGTAAAAACACTGAATCCCAAAAAAGATATCAGGAGGCATCAGCATCAGAACTGTGGAGTTTCTAGTTATCTCAAGTTCTAGCCTCAGATCTTTTGATCAAATATTTCTTCCTCCAAAACCAAACAGCAAATACTTCATATCCACTATGATGAATACTATTGTTTTTAAAGTTATGTAGTCTCTTTATCCTGCAGTGACTTCATGTGTGAAACCTCATTATTAATTCTATTATTCACTCAGTGGATACAGAATTTAATTCTACTTGAGAACCAGTTTGAATAAGGATCAGCAGCAGGATTGGGCCTATTAGCTGCTTGAAACATCTACTGAATAACCTGATTTATCCCAACTAAATGCCTCATTAGTTCAGGCAGCAAGAAAATGTTTGTGTGTTGCTGAAGTTATGCATGGTTGTCATATAGAGTTTGCTGTTACGCAACTGTCAGGCACTCAAGCATGCACAAACTAGATTGTTCATTAACTACCCAAACAGCCACTCTACATTCAAGCATGGTTGTGGAAAAATTAGTTGGTTCCAAATGTATTCTAAAATCTGATATGTCTTTACTTTAACTTCTTCTTTGTTACCAGTATCTGAGTTTTCCTTTCTTCCTGTGATGGCTTGCAGTGGTCATTCCCAACCATGCACACCAACACATTGCTTGTGGTTTATCAGTGGCATTAGACCCTAAACTGCAGACTCTCAATTGTATGTAGACTCTTAGTTCCTGTGGCTGGTAGGAATGTTCCTTTGATGCAGTAATTTTGGCTTCAGTCAATCAGTGAACTGAACATATTTTAAAAACCCTGAGCAATTAAATCCACATTCTCCACCTAAGGCACACCAAAACTAACTCTGAAGTAGCCCTTTTGATTTCTAAGATGTGAGTAAATGATAGGATTGTTTAGAGAGATAAGGAAAGCTAATTACATTTCACTCTACCTCTGGAAGCATGCAAGGCAAGGAGGCCATTTTCCCAACCTTTAATTAAAGACATCCTGCAAAAACTCCAGAGGTCTCTCACTGGGGTCAAAACTTTCTTGTATGAAGTGATCACAGAGGAGAATAAAACAGGATCATAGCTTTGATCAGGCTGCTGTGCCCACTATAACTGGTACAATATGAAAAGAAGGCTCCACTACAGCTTCACTAAGAATTGCCTGTGAGTTTTACAGGCTTCCTAAAACTAGAGATAAGCAGGATAAAGGAGATAGTCTTTGCAGTTGCCAAAAAGTGCAGTTATTTTTTATGCTACAGGCTAATCTTTAATTCTTAAAAGAGCTGATGAACCTAGGATGATGACTAATATGCTGCAGCTTTTATTGTTTGTCTCTTAGAGATGTGGGGATGAAAACTTACTTCAGGAACAGGAGACAGGGAGAATTACTGGTAGTAGAAACAAACTGTATCTTGATTTACATTGACCCAAACCCATGTATCAGTGCATTACATGCAATACACAGTGCCAGCTTGGGTCTGTATTTGGTCAGATTACTTCTCTCAGGGCTCTGTATAATTTGGTATAGCACATGAACTATTATTGCTGTATCCTCTTTTATAGTTGAGAGGGTTTTTTTAAGCATTTAGACATGTTCATAAAACAGCCTTTTACCTTTACAGTTTTCATTCTGCATCTTTTTCTTCTTGAGAAGAAAGTGTATGTGTTAGGGCTACTGAGATAGAGACAGGATGGTGCAAATTAGTTATGAAACTGAAATAATCTCAATATATTTAAGCAGAGGAGTAAAACTTCTTTGTACATGTTCAGGAAAAAAACAATCAAGAATTTGTGACTATGTTTTGGGGTTACAGTATACTGTAAATTTTTAAAGGAAGGTTCCTTCACTTTGCCAGTGGACTGAAATATGTTCTTTATCTAAGAGGTCCTTGAGAAGCCACGGTGGTATTTCTGCTAGAAGCTTGCCTATCATGTTTTAACACTTTATTTCAGACTTTACACTGTGTATAGATTACTAGTCTTTCCAGTTCAGATGAATAAAAGAATATGCAGCTTATCACCTCTGTGTCATCATTCTGTAAATGAAAATTTATATCATTCTTCAAAGTACTAGAACTGCCAAATTCAAGGCTGGCCAGTAAGGTGGCAAAGTCAGTGACCTGAGAAAATGTTTTCCTATGCTGATGCCTAGATAATTTTGAAGTGTGGAATATTCCCACTACAGGCATGGGCAGCAGGAATATCCCCACTGCAGATCTATAGGCATGGGCAGAAGTCAGTGCCTGCCTGGTGTCAGTGAAGAGGCTAGTATCAAAGGCAAAAGTGTGACCTAGAAATACTGTGGACCAGTGTTGGGTAAGTTATAAGAGAAATCAAGCAACAGAACTTCAGTGTACTCAGAACCTTAACTATGCTTGTAAGGATTTAAATTAGAAACTGTCAGAGAATATATGCATTTTGCAGATGCATCAAAGTATGTTTGCATAGCTTAATTACATGCTGTAAGTAATGAGTTGGCATTTTGAAAACACTCCCTTAATAACCAATGTCTTCTGTTTCTTCTCATCTGCTGAAAATGACATTGCTAGATCAAAATTTGATATCAATAACTTTGCTATAAATTGGGAAGAATTACTGAAATGATGCCATTATAAAGCAGGATGTTACAGAGGAGAGTTTAATGCTTTGTGTCCTGGCAATTCTGTTGTTTGCATATTCTGGCATCCAAGCATCTTGGTCAATTATGATATTTCAGAAATTGCCAGTGAACAGCAGACAAAAGAAACTAACTGGATATACAGTACTTTCTAGATAAAGTTAGTAAATATGGACAAGTGTGTCTAATGGTATTCAGTTACTGCCTCATTTCATTTACATGAAGCAGTTTTTATTGCATAGTAAGAGGTTTTCAGACTTGTGTTCTCAGGGCTTAGGAAAAATGTACCTTTTCTAACACATCTGGAGACTGTAGCTTCTGGAAGAAACTAATCTCTTTTCTCTAGAAGTAGTCCTATTCTTTTATATATTGCATTTCTTTTATTCATCTCTTTTGTGGCCAATTTATGAATATGGACTCTTTAGCCATTAGGGCATACTCCTACCTCTTTACAGTCTACTCAGTTTTTACCATGTTTTTACCAGCCTCTACCTCATGGCCTTTTCTGAGTGATGAACAAACATTAATTACACTTAAAGATGAACTGTATATTGCTTTAAAACTGAGATAGGAGTAATTATCTCATTTCACTGTCTGGATTTAAAAATATGCTTGTACAAATACTGGGGAAGCCAGCAGGTGGGCTGGGAGGTGAGTAAGATACCATGTGAAGCAAAAAAAACTAAGCCCAGAGTGGAAGGCTGTGTTTCCTTGTTTGCAGAGAATGACAAGTGCTAGATTCTTGAGCATTTTTTTTAAGGAGTAGTATCCTCCATCCTGAAAATCATAAATGACACATGGCTGAAAAGGAAAGAGAGAATATACCCAGACTTGAAGTTCTGGAACTGGTAAAGGTCTCTTAGGAAACTCACCATAAATATTATCATATAATTAAAAGGGTTTAAAGTAGTCCATAAAGCTAAGTGAATTGATGTGTCTCATATGCAGTATTTTTACCTAGGCATCACCAGCAAAACCATAAACAAAAGACCATAAAAGGCCTCAGATGAAATGAGTTCTTGCAAGCTTGGATTCTTGTGAAGACACACTTATCACCAAGGTCTCAAACATGAAACTGTAACCAAGAGACATCTAAAAGTTAGGAGAGGGTAACAGTGAGGGACTGATTTTCAGGTAAAGCAATCAGCAATAACAGCAAGTTAAAAAAGTGAAAGCAAGTATGAGAACTACATTTGTAGGCACATGAACAAAAATGATAAAGCAACCATTATTCTCACTTGGAGAAAGTCTGTATTTGAGGTTGAATTTGCCTCAGTTGCAGTGTGCTGGGTCTGTCAGTGCTGCACTTAGAGCCTTGCATTAAAAGCAGAGATTTTGTTCAGGCTTTACAGCTGCAGTGGTGAAAACATTAACATTATTTAAGGGTGCCCAGAGCCAGTGGAGGAGCTGCCAGAGCCTCTTACTCTATTCCCCTCTGAAAGAGCATATATGAAAATATCTGATACTTGTGGCAGGGTGATTTGGGGAGAAATTTTAGTTGTAAAAACACAGAATCATTAAGGTTGGAAAAGACCTCTAAGACCATTGAGTCCAACCATTAACCTAACACTGCCAAGTCACCACTAAACCACATGCTCCAGCACCACATCTACAGCACTGTGACTAAAAAGAAAGCCATCAGCCTCTCCAGCCATCAGCCTTATTTGCAAAAAACAGGCATATGTGTGATCACATCTACCTTTTAGTAAGTAAATTACTAAAGCCACACACAGCAAAGGTCTCCTTTTTATGCATTTCCCTCACAGCATTACAATTCAATAAAGTTTTGTATTTAAAATACTCTGTTTAGGATTTTAAAGCCAGAGAGTAGTAATAATGCTCCACTGAAATTTGTAAGGCATTTGAAGTGAGATTATGCTCAGCTTGCCTCACAGAAATGTGACTATGTCTTGCTATTCTTTCAGAAGTTGTAAACTGGTGCCAGACTGTAAGCAGTGATACTTTGGAGAATTTAGAAAGGACACTTATGATTTAACATCTATTTTTCATTAATCCAAACACAGTACACTCCATTTAAATGCTGCCTTTTCTTATGCAGAATATAAGACATCCCCATTGTACTTATTAAACTTTAATTAAACTCTATATATCTAGGAAAAGAATGTTCCTACTGTAATCATTATGTGGGTCAGCTAGATGAAAGTATTTGTGTTTTAGAAGATGCTTGCACTTCAATCTGTTTTCAGGGGCCAATGCAATTGAGCATCCCAGCATATCTGGAACCTTCATTTCAATGCCATTGCCTTGATAATAGGTGTTCTGTTTCTGCAGTCTTAGAGTGATGATGTAGAAAATGAAGCTAACAGGAGGAGAAATAATCTGGTTGTAGGCTGAGTGAGAATTTTAGGTTTGAATGCAACAGATCATAATGCATAGTACTAATTAGAAGACTTATTTTATTTTGGTTTGTTGTTTTTTAGTCTTAGCAGCATCTTCTTTAGGGAGAAGATCTAGGCTTGGTGAGTCTGGCTTGGCTATGAGTCTGTGGCTGTTGTCAGTCTTTGCAGACAGTTACATCATAGATCCACACAATCCAGACAAACAATACTTTTCTTTGATAAGGTGAATTCTCCAATAGCAGAACTGCTCATTGTTCCCTAACTTCTGACTATTCCTAGAACTATGACCATCACTCTCAGAGCAATTTTGCATCACAGACTCTCTAAGGGGAGGGAGGAACCTTTGAGCCATTATACTTTTCTTCTGCTGTGTGCTTAAAAGGACTCAAACTCGAGAGCAGAACTAGTGGGAACACAACCTTCATTCCCTTCTTTTGTATCTACTTAGCACCTTCTAAGTGTCACTGCCTCCTCAGTAACTCTGATTGAGTAAATAAAAGGAAAGAATAGGCCATAGCTCCTCACATTCTGATGCACCACATGAATATTAATTCTACACAGCTTATATAGATCCTTCTATCAACCCTTCAGCTAAGCTGCAGAGACAGAATTTCCCCCCCCCACTTCAGAAGAATGCTATGCTGCTGTAAATGTTGAGGCAGATTATTAGGAAGATTTGCAAGAATGACTTCTTAAAATGGTCACATTCATTTTAAAGAAAATAAATATAATTGGTATTTGCATAGAAGAAAATAGATGAATTTAAATTTTAGTTGATTATAATTATTGTCAACATAATCATCATCATTATCTTTGTATGCCTAAATGACTGATTCAAAATAGAATTTTAACACATTTCACATGTCAGTGCAATTCTTTTCTGTGTTGTGACTTAGTGCTTGGGGTTTTTTCATTTGCTTTTTTTCAGTCTGAACTTTTCATGGAAGCTATTGTAATCTTTTTAAAAGGTGGAGAAATGTTTCAAAAGAACTCAAATCCAGAAGTATTACATATGTTTATTTTTTTTTCAGTAGAATATAATCAAATTGTACAGAAAAACTGATACATGGATGCTGTGTGATGGTACTTCAAAATGGTGAAGTTCTACCTGAGTCTGGAATGTTTGTCCAGATAAGGGATGCTTACAGTGATACTTACAAGTTAGTAGGTGAACTAACTCATGTGGTAGTGGATTTGGATGAAGCTATCATTCTAAAAGTCTATTAATAAATTGAAATGCACACAGACATTGTTCTCTAAAGACTTTCAAAGTCTATTAATATTTTTTTCTATTTCAGTACCATGTTATCCATACAGTTGATATTTAATTACAGCAAAAAGCATGTGTTCTCCTACTAAATCTATAGTGTGTGACTGTATCAGCACTGGCAATTATGAAAGAGTTCAGATCCACAAAATCTGTTGGTGAAAGCAGTTTCTTTATTACTGAGTTGATATCATATCAGAACAGAGATAAGCAAGCAAGACTACTATACTGTGCACAGTGCAAAAAAATCCAAGTTCTGTAATTCCAATTTCCCTGGTAACCATGAAATTACTATGGAAAGCATGCATTTTGCAACAGAGGGATCATCATAGCTGGTGGGAGAGCTACCTGGCACCTCTGAAAGACAGGACTTGGTCTTCCCCTAACTTAATCATTAGTGTTAATTAATTTTATGTGGTTCCTTTAATCTCTAAACTTTTAATGGAAACTCTTGTTAACACATGTCCTGGTTTGAGTTAGAGCAGAACTAAATCAGTTCAGGGATTTGCCTTTTCAGCTCAGTCTCTTCTTAATGATGCACTTTCTGCAGTTAACAGCATGTTCTCCCAGGAGTGTTTAATCTGGAGATTAAACAATATCTAAAATAGGAAAGAACTCACAGTCCAGAATTATTTTTTTGTATTTAAAACTATATCCTACATTTACATTTTAGGGAAAAAAAAATCCAATGTCTATATTAAATTATGCCCTATTCTATAGTCATAAACTTTGTGAAAAAATAAGGAAGATCTTGTCATAGTCTATTTAGAATAAGGATGGGTATAACTGAAGCAAATGGTAACACATTCCTCTAGAAAAAATTCTGAAGAAATTTATTTGCTTTGCAGTGCAAAATTCATGGCATCATAATACTAACCAAAGATGTCTGTAGTAGTCTCACAGGGTACTGAAAGGTTTCAGCATTATAAATATGGGTAAGGATCATTTTGAACAACTCAAACTACAGGAGGGTTATGCATTAAATAATAATGATCACAGGTGTTTTAACCTGTACTTGTAACTCATGGCTTGATCATCCTAATGTCTCCACAAGTCACCAGCAACTCCATCAGTAAGACAATGAAGTTAAGGTATAGAAAGCTAGCTTTCTGTAAGATCATATATTTCTTTGTAGGTTATCAATGTGTGTCACTTCAACCTTGATGTGGAAGTAAGAAAGAAGAAAAAAAGTAGAGAAAGTGAAGAATGTCTCCTGAGGATGAAGAAAGACACTGTCATTTTTCAGGTGACTCTTTTTCACTTTATCCAAAGATCCACAGAACATACCAAGAATGATTCTGAGACACAGAAGACTGGTGAGGTTAAAACCAAACCTTACTTCTACATATTTGATGCTGATCCCACTCTTTATTCCTTCAGCTGATGTTCAGAGAGACTCAATTCTACAATGGATACAGACTCTCCTGGTCACACTTCTTTAACAGCAGTGAAATAGCAGAATGAGTCCACACTGAGGCCTTTCCCTCACTTCCTATAAAGAACTACAGAATCCACTGCAGCTAGTTTCATCAAATAGTTCCTTATACTCCAAAAAAAAAGCATTAGGTTCATTTTTTTTCCAATCTCCTACAGAACTGTGAGAAAGTAGGACCAAGAGCTAGAGACAGTGGTGGTAAGGCTTCAGGACCACATTCATTCCTCTAGGAGATCAAAACTAGATGAGAATTGTGGGGAAGAGGCTTCTGCAAAGTCTGTGTGAAATGAGGAGTTGATAGTTGTACATACAGATTACTGGCCTTAACTTCCCTACATAGCCCAGCCTGTCTTCTGAAGAGTTATTTAGGGGTTTTATTCTTCTACAAGAGTGGGAGGTAGAACATCCTGGACTTTCTCAACTGCAAACACTATTCCAAATGAAAGTATTTACAGATCTGTTAATTCTCCTTCCAAATGAAATGTCTTTAATCTTCTCAGGGTTGTGTTTTACAGACCAAAGGGTCAAAATGACATGCACTACCTCAACCACTTTGGACCAGGTCTATTGATTTCTGCTCAAAATTCCAGATTGATTTCAGTAAGAAATGGTAGCATAGATTTATATGGCTTTCAGAAGAAATGTAGTCTTTTAAAAGACAGTCTCATAAAATTGATGAAAAATGCAGAATACCCATTGATGCAAATTTTTGTCAATAAGATTTCTATAATCTGAAGACAGTAAAACATTGAAATGTCTAGTAGTATCTGAGAAAAAAATATCATTCACTGCCACAGAAATAGAAATAGGCCCAAATTCAAAATACTGAAATATTACCTGTCATAAGGTATTTAAATCTTTATTATTTAATTATTGGTTTAGACAGAAAAATATCAAAACAGAATGGAATTTTAAAACCCAGTTATTTCTTAGTATCTACTATCATGCTTATGAAAGATATGTAGTCCTGAATGATGTAAATCCATTAGCCCTGCATGTGTGAAATGCTGTAAGAAGATCAATGAGACCTGAACACAAGGAGGCATCTTAGGATAACAGCTGCAGATGCATGCATTCTCTGGGAAAAAACCCAAACAAATGAATACACACTGCTCACCCTGATGGTTTTCCCTCCCCCATATAAAATCCTTGCCATTCTCCTGTCTAATTGTTAAGTGCATGAAAAGCAAAACAAATAAGAACAGGTAGCAGTCCATAGATCAGAACAGGCAAAGTACAATAAATGGTCACTCTTAGAGCCAAGATAAAATGAATGCTTTGCATTCAGGTTTGAAATTTGTTTTTGATGGGGCTTAATGGTCAGAGTGTACTTACAATGTACTTGTATAGTTAATGGCTGGAGGAAAACTGCAACTACAGATCTGTGTTGTCTAAAATAGACATTGGTTTTAAAGATGAGCTCAAGATCATTACTTTCACAATATTAATAATTCTGCCAATTGGATTTCCACAGAGCAGATCCAATAAAATACTAAAAATATTTAGTTGATAAATCAATTACACCTGACTGAGCATGGATAGCTTGAAATTGTTTTCTCATTGATAAAATTCTATTTATGAGAATCTATTTTAATGGAAATGACTTTCAGATTTTTATTGGAAAATACTTAGCAGTCAAGCAGAAGACATGAGAACTAGTGAAAAGTCCACAAGCTTATTACATTAATTAAACAAAATTAATTAATGAATTAAACAAAAAAGATTACTTTTTTATTGTTGCTTGAAGTAGAATGTAATGTCCATGTTGAAAAATACCCAAAAAATGTAAAGAAAAAAATTAAATACCTTCTTATCCCACTAGATGGTGGTGCCTTCAGATTAGGGCTGAGATGCTCAAACAGACAGTACAGGAAAACTTTTGCTTCCTTTAGCTGACCTGTAAATATAGTGAGACACGAGGTTAATCCTGTTCCTCTGGGGATACTAACAAGCATTCTGGTACAATGACTTGCTGAATATATTTGAGCACATCCTACTGTGTTCATAGCAGTTTGCTATAAAGTGACTTCTATGCACATCTAATAATATTAATTTTTCTTCCTGAAGAAGAAAAGGTGCAAACAATATTGAACCTTAATGATGATTGTATCTTGTGTAACCCAGCATTATTACACTAAGGTCCTGGCTTAGCAATTTTACTGCTCTCTATGTTTAATCCAAATCAAAATCCAGATTAAAGCAGTGAATCATTAACAACAGCTGCATCTTGTGTTCATGTTATTTCACTGGAAAGATCTTACCATAACTACTCACATTTTTATACAACAAACATGCTCCTTGCTTTAAGGACAAAGGTATTTACACATCACTGGTGAAAGTGTCTAAGCATTGAAGGGCACATCTCTTCAGTTCTAAGAGGTGAGTGAAATGCTAGTGAATAGGAAAATGCACTCTCCCACATCTGTGTAAAGGTAGCCAGTGACTGGCTGAAAGCAATTTCTAAGATTTGCACTGAAAAGAATAAAATAATTCTGACTAGTTTTAAGTGTGCTTAAATATTATGATGTACAGTGATAGTATGAAAAATTTAAGATTAAAATTCAAAGCTAGTTTATGGATTAAGAACTCTGAAAAGATAAGCCCTAACATGAGGCTTTCCAATTGTTCTTGTTAAAGATGGTGTAATGGCACAGGAAAGTTAAGGAACAATAAGTGTCTTGGGGAAGATAGCATTACTCAAGAATCCCAGACCTCTATTGCAGAGCATAATTGTTGTTGCCTCTTTCTGATACAGTTTGATTCATGTTTATTTGCTACATGTTCTCTTTGATTTATTCTATTCCTCCTATTCTACTTTCTCACTTTTCAATTCCCATGTTTGCAACATCTACACTATTTCCAATTTCTTTTGCAAGTAACGTACACCAGTACAAGTAGCATCACAGTGCTGAGACAAAGCTTACAGACCCAATAGCCCAGCTACCTCCACCTAAGAACGTCACAGCCAAAAAAGGCTTAATCTGTGCTTTTTTAATGAGCACTTAGCACAGAATTCCTTTGTGTATGCAGATGACTGGGGGAGAAAAATGGATCTAGAAATGGATGTGGATGCTTGGCTCTTCTGTAGCATTATTTATTTTGCAGGTTAGCATCTTCCCTGACTGTACTAGGGAGAGCAGATCCACTCTTATTTTCTCTAGAAAGGTGGGTAAGATTTTCTGAAAGGCTGAAGAAGCAAAATCCACTCCAATTATTTTTACTCACTACTATTAGGGGTTGAAATGCAGCATTTGCCAGGGGTGCAAGTTCCTTTATTTGATCTCTTTGACTGTACCAGTAAAACTGCCAATCAGAGGAAATACCTCTAATAACTCTTCCTTTTACTTAATAAGGAATACCACATCTTTAAAACATTAGAAACAGATGTCACTGCATTACTTCACTGCTGATGTATGTAATAGGAATGACACACTAATTAATTTAATGCAGTATAAATGTACTGATTATTTATCATGGCTGACAATAAAATTATGAAAACATTCAATTACAATCAGTGGTAATTCATTATTTATTGATTCTGCATTATGCACACATTAATACAATACATTTAATTACATAAGAGAAGGGATCATTTTTCTATTGATACTTAGACATTTAGATTCATCAGTTTTATTTAAAATCCTTGATATTTAGGTGGGAAGTTTTAATTCACAATTCCAAAAAAAACCCCTGCTGAAATGTCAGAAAGAAATTGAATACTAAGTGTCAAGTACTAGTGTGTCTAGAAGAATGTGGGCACTAAGAATGACATACTAATTTCAGGCTCTTCTTTCTCTCATGTCAGTGGCCTACATTTGTTAATATAATCATGGGTACTCTTTCCCAAGTAAACCAAGGCATTCAACACTAAACTAGCAAAAACCTAGTATCTTCCTTTTCAAGCCTTCCCTGAGAATGAGCAACATCAGTGGTTTGCATGCTCATGACAGAAACCAAAAGATCACTAGGGTAAGCTAAGAGCTGAGATTGGGCCCTGAATAATTTTTCTGTTAGGGAGAATATCATTGTCATTAGGACTCCAGCCAGGCTGGAATTCAGAAAAGATGGTGTTTCATTTCTTTACAACTAGGGTGCATTGCAAATGCATCTTTCAGCTATTTTTTCATCCTCCATTCTGGGCCCATAGTTACCTGTGATCCTTCTAAGTCTATGTTCACATTTCTCTCTCCCATTTATTCTAGTGAAGATCCAAGTTTTTCACTAAAAACTAGCTTTTCCTCCTATAATCTACTCACATTGGGCACATCTGTATCAAGTCTACAGAAAAATTTCCTTATGCTAAAATAAAGTATTAAAAAAACATAACCCACAAGCCCCTTGGAATCTTTACATCACAGTATCAATGGAATTCCTTCTCTTGTCCTGCCTCATGTTGGGCTACAGTAGACCAAGATAAAAACCAAACATCACCATTGAGCCCTCCAGTCTTCTAGAAACAAAATTATTATTATTTTTAATTAATCCCCTACTGCTTCACTTAAGAAGCTGTCATTATTTTTTATCATTGCCTCCTCCTAGTCAATTGTGTCACCCATCATTTTCTCTATAGGATTCCTGTGAGCCAGTAGCCACATTTATGCCAGCTGGCAATAAGGAACTTCCAGAATGCTGTTGACTGGCCCTGTCTGGAATGGCTGGGGCTTTCCTCTCTTCTCCTCTGTCAGAAAAGAGCTCTTTCACACTTCATTCCAGAGGGCCATATGTAATGATAATAAAAACAAAACCAAACAAATATAACAGAACCTTTGCTTGACATTCTGCCATGCAAACACAGCCAATTTTTCTACAGGACTATTATACAATACACTGATATTTCTATAGCTGGCAGTGCTAAGAAAACAGAGTATTTTGCACACCAGCCTAAAAGGAACAATAATATTGAAACTTGAATTGAAAATAAATATTCTAAAAGACTTATTTCAGCTATAGGGAGGCTCACTAGTTTGGATGCATTCAAATTACATACTGCTGGACTCCATTCAAATAAACCATCTGGATACTTTATAACTGACAAGATATTACTGTATGATTGTTAGGCTTCTGTAACTTTGCCTTGTCTTAAATCAAATTCCAGAGAAATAACAATATTCATTGATATAGTTGATTTGTATATGCTTAGTTGAACTGGACAGATGTCTGGTATTAATTCTCAAACCTTGAGCATTTCCTTAGTTTAAGAGCAGTTCTTCTCTCCATGGATAGTCACCTCTCAAGGGTACTATTTTTACTACAGCCCTTATGATTTTATATTGCTTCATGCCACTCCAACTTGCTGGGTGTTGATGCGCAAGGCTTCCTCTGGCCTTGCAAAAATTCAGTTTTATTTAGAAATATGTTTAGCTTATAGAAGACATTAAAGTCAAAAAGGAAAAAAGAATTCTCACAGAGGAATTTGATAGTCACATTAATCTCAAAGCAAAAAAAAAAGTCTTTAAAAGGGCAAAGCCAATGAGAAGTGTTTGAATCTGATTTATTAAATCTCCTAGTAGCAACTATGTCCAGAAAATTAACCCCCAAAAGTTTCCTTCTGAAGTCAGTTATTGGTTATTTCTACCATTTCCAGTATATAAAAATCTCACTTGAGTTCAGGGCTCGATTGTACTGATATTTTGCCACAATAAACAGCCCCTGCCCCACAGAGCTTCCAGTCTAAGGTTCTGATCCTGAAAGATGCATGACCTAGTTTAGAAAATATGAGCATTCTTATTGAAAGGTATCAATTTAGACCTAGCTTATGTGAAAATTCTGCCCTGGTTTTAAGCAGCTAGGCTAGAGGCCTAAAATAAGTGGCTAGTTTTCACAGAACACATGTGTAACCAATAGAGAGAAAGTGAGGTTCCTCCAGAGTGTAATTTAGAACATTTATGTCCACAAATATAGCAATTTAGTTAGCATACAGTCATCTCCCCTCATGTAAAAAGGGATTACTCATAATGCAAAAATATTAAACTGCAGAAAGCGTGCTTAAATCAGCAAGCTTAACAAAAGGAAGGAGATGGCATACATAAGCAGTACAATGATGGAAATACTTGAAATGCTCTGTTGGTATTGCTTGAAAAGTTTTGTTTATACTTTTCTGCTTGCTTTGTTTATTGAATGCTTTAGGAGGAAGCTAAAAAAATGAGGGGGCGTGAAGATGTTAATGTTCTAAGAAAGATAAGAGAAAACTGAAAAGAAAAAGGAAACAAACAGGAAAAAAGGATGTTGGTGTGAAGAAGATAGGGAAGAGGCTAGGAAAAGAGGCGTAATATAAGTACACCGAGTGAAGGTAAGAAGCAAATAATCAGCCTAGCCAGTTTGTTCTGGCTGCTGCTGGGTGTGTGTCTGTCAAACTCAACTCCTTGCACGAATAAAATTTGTCTGACCATGTTTCAGGTCCATTTGTTCCAGAAGGGATGGACAAAGCTTAACAGTTCTTGTGTCAACTGACCTGGTTCAGGTGAAGGAGACATAGGATCTGTCTGGTTCTCAGGAGTGCTGAGGCTCACTTGTATGCAACTGAATGAGGTAACGATATGGTGCTTCTGGGGGCTGCTTTACAGGCGTGAGTAGAGGACTGATGCCATTGCGTCTAAAACACAATTGATACCACACTTTAATTTGTTAAATTCAAGCAATTACACATAAGACCTCTCGAAGAGGGACTTTGCCTCTTGTGACTGTCTGATCACCCCCTTCCTCGTCCTGCCTGCGCAGCAATCCCTGCCTTCTCTGAAGGGGCTTCGTTAGGTCTAGACTTGGATCACTACCTCCCCAAGTGTTCTTTCCCTGACAGAGCCGTGCACTTCTACCCTCACTCTCCATCTCTCCTCATTTCTTTCAGCTGCGGCAGGGCACAGGTGTTTCATATCCAGGAGTGTATCAGAGCGCAGCGACCGCCGAAACCACCTGTGAGAAGGGGACAGCAGCTGGACCAAGGGCGGGCAAGCCCCAGCCGCGCTCCCTGTCCCTCAGAGCTCCGGGGACGCGCCCGTGGGACTCCCTCACAGCCCACCGAAACTTTCTCACCCCGCAGCACAGACAGGGAGTTTTGGAAGCGCGAGCGAGGGGTCAACCGAACGGGCTCTCCTCACACACCCCAACCACACCCCACACCCCACCCCCCGACAGCCCTAACTCGGTCCGGCCCGGCTCGGTCCAGTCCGGTGGCCTCCCGCGGCCCAGGTGCTGCAGCTGGCGCTGCCCCGCCCCTCCCCTCCGCCCGGCAGCCACTCGCGGAGGCCGCGCTGGAGGCGGGCGGGGCGCATTGGCTGGAGGGCGCTGTCACTCTTCCCCCCCCTCCACCCCCAGGCGGTGCTGGGGAGGGGTCTGGGCGCGCGGCTGGCGGCGGCCGCGGCGTGTGGGAGGGCGGACGGGCGCGCGGCTCTGTTTTTAGTAGTACCGCAAAGAGCGCGGCGAGAGTGCGCGCAGGGGCGCGGGGCTGAGGCGAGCTCGACTGGAGCTCGCGGCGGGGAGCCGGGCTGGCCATGGCTGTCTCCGCGCCGCCCGTCATTGCCACAACTTCCAGCGGCGGCGCGGGGGGCTCGGCGGGCTTGTTCCGGGCGGACCCGCTGTACTCCAGCCCCGCGGAGTCTCCGCGTCTCACTAACAGCCTCGTCAACAGTTTCCTCTCCGCCGGCAGCGGCGGGGCCAGCGCGGGCGGTGGAGGTGGCAGCGGCGGGGGCGGCGGCAACGAGTGTAAGATGGTCGACCTGCACGGGGTGAAGGTAGCCTCGTTCCTCGTGGAGGGGCAGGAGCTGATCTGCCTGCCGCAGGTCTTTGATCTCTTCCTGAAGCACCTGGTGGGAGGGCTGCACACGGTCTACACCAAGCTGAAGCGGCTGGATATATCGCCCGTTGTGTGCACGGTGGAGCAGGTCCGCATCCTGCGGGGGCTAGGGGCCATCCAGCCCGGCGTCAACCGCTGCAAGCTCATCACCAGGAAAGACTTTGAAACTTTGTACAACGACTGCACCAACGCGAGGTAAGCCGCCAAAACTTCTCTCTTTTTCCTCCGCTCGTCTCGGCTCCGGTGGCCCGCGGGGAGCCTTGCCCGGGTGTGAGGGTCGCCAGGTCCCATTCTCTCTGGGTGTCTAACGGGGACTCGGGCCGGGCCGGGCCTGGTCGCCGCTCGGGGAGCGAGGGCTGGGGAGCGGCGAGCCCAGCCCCGCAGCATGAAAAACTTTCCAGGATTCCCGGAGCCCCCAGGGCGGCTCTGCACGACGGGCTGCAAACTTTTCCCTTAGTAGGCAAAGCAAATATTTCCCGTATACGCTCCTAGGGAGGGGAAAAAAACCCCAACAAAACAAAAAGCAACCAAAACAAACAAACGAAAACCAGCAACAAAAAAAATCGCGAAGTTTTCTCCGTTATTTTTCCTCCGCTGGAACTTCCCGTTCTCCTCAGGGCGCTCGCTCCCGAGCGCTGAGCGCGGCCGGGGGAGGCTTGGCTGGCTGTGGGCAAACTGTTGCTTTCGGTACCGTTCCGGGATGATCTGCCGCCCTGTAGTCAGTCCCCCCGGTCTGGGGTTGGCTATAGCCCCTGCCGTGACCTGCTGAAATCGCTGAGCCCAGGGCGGGTTGTGTTCGTGGGAGATCCCCGCTGGGTCCTTCCTACTCGGGGTCATAATCCTGGTTTGTGCCTTTAGAAATGATAATGATCTAATAAACACAAAAATCCCCTTCTTTCGGGACTTAATAGAAATGCTCGGTGCCGTGGGGTAGGATGTCGGGTAGGGTGTCAGGCAGAGTGTTGGGACTAGTTAGAGCAGTTCGTGAGGTACCTCTCCGGAGGCGTTTGGGTTTCAGCCTGCTCCTGCATTTCTGTCTGGCAGGAAAACTTTATTCCCAAAGGTTGTTTCGGAGAGGTTTGGGTGCGATGTCCCACTGCTAGCCTGCAAATATTTAGTAACTCTGGGGTTTGTGCCTCTAGTTCGAACTGCTCGGCGCTGAATGTGTCCAGTGGGTTTTTAAATAGATCCTTAAGTAGGCGCTAATTGAGGGCCTGATCCTGCTCTGGCTGTGGGAGCTGCAGCAGGAGCAGACCGGACAGGCATCTCTGGAGGGCAGGATTTGGTTGGTTTCAAATCATTTTATGGTACAGGTGACGTTTTAGGGATGCTTGCACTCAGTTCCTAGATAGGTTCATTTGAAGTATGTGGGTTTTCTCTCGTGTTTTGTCTACTCCCACTACCTGTTCATCTGTGTCATGCACCTCTGACATCACAACTATTCCTTACTTAATCAAGTGTGAGACTAATGCATTGGAATAAAATTAATGTAAGTTTTCTAGGGAACACATGTAATGTGTAAATGCTTCCTGGAAATCTTTCTGAAACTCAACTAGTGTGAAAGTTGAGCGTTAAAGAAGTGCGTCGTCTTAATTTCTGTGGCTGTGCCAAAGTTTCCCTTTAAGGAAATACAGAATCCAGTTTGATGATACAGCATTTAAGTGCAATCTGATGATTTCTGTCTCTGACAACCAATGATTTAAGATCTAGAAATGATGTAGTGTTAAATGTTCTAAACTTGTATTTCACAACTTTCACAAAGACTTAATGGCAGTCATAGAACAAGGGAATCAGTAATGCAAGGAGCAGCTGAGAAGGGAGGCCAGGGGTGCTCTAAGTGAGGAGCCAGACGAGGGATGCTCTACGAGGGTCTGAAAGGAGCTGACAAGCAGTCAGGGGGACGAAGACCTGGTCAAAGGCTGAAGATATGGCCAGAGCACTGTTCAGGGGGATCTAGTAGGGCTGAAACACATTGGAATGGAGTCAAAGCTCTCAGCTGAGAAAGTACATTCAACATGTGTGTAAGCAGAAGCTCTTCTGCCTAGTTGTGAAAGTACTGTGTATTTTCACCTGCTCAGAAATAGCAGATCCCTTTACATTTCCTGAAGTGTTCCTCATTTATGGGAACATCTTCCAGCCTTCATGTTTCTCTTGACAATGTCACTGCCTAAGTGTTATCAGCACATATGAAACTTTTCTCAAGTATTGTAACTTAGTGTTAATTGCATTGCTTAACGCTAATGTTGTTTTTTCTTGCTTAATACTAACGTGCTAAATAAATGCTTGATATTTCATTTTATTTACAGATGATTTTTTTTCCTTGAACAGCCCATACTTAATGGGGGAGAATGTTAGATGAAAATAGCTGAATACATCAGTGATCTAATTTTCGTTTGCTGTGAAGTGACCCAGGAGCCACTGCAGTGTGTGGTACCGAAAAACTAACACACTGTACAACTGTTATGCTATACAGACGGTATTTGGGTTCTGTACCTGGGAAATAGACTTGAAAAAAAATAGATCTTTTAGAAGCAAACCCTTTGATATATGTTGTTCCACTGCATTATTCAAACAGTACTTTGAACTCTGAATTATGTGCATTGGTTTTATAATATCTTTTTTTACATCTGTAGAGATTTATATATATACTTGAATACTGAAAAAATACTACTTTAAACTCAAGAGACACCAGAAAAACCAGTAAGAAATGGTGGCTATCGTTGTCTTCAATGTTAGTTGACCTCTGAAAGTCAGCATCTTTTATATTAGTGTACACTTTTAATTTATTTTTTTAATTGGAATGCTTACCATCAGTTCTATATAATTGAAAAAAAGACATTCTACTTCTGTTAAATCTGTTGATTTATATTTTTTTAGTTGAGCTTGTCTGCAGAGCTTACAGGAGCTGCAGAGAAATCTACCTGTAAGCAAAAGTTTTTTTTGTATCACAGATTGTTAGGAGTTTGAAGGGACCTCGAAATGTTCAGTGTGTAACGCTAGTTACCTCTGTCTAGCATCTTTGACCCTTGTATTTTTTTAAACAGTAAACATATACTTTTCCTTCTCATGTAAACAAAATGTTCTGAACTTTGATTGTTGTTAGCTATCATCATGTAATCTAATTTGGAAGCAAGGTTTGTAAAATGAAACTGCTCATTTTATTACAGGCAGCATCTTCCAGTGACTAGTGAGTACAGCATCTTTACAAAATTGAGTTACTAATTTGCAGTACCTTAGAAGATTACTTAAATTATGAAGACATGCTTAGTTTTAGTAGTAGAGCGTAACATTTACTTAAGTAAAAACTCACTATAATTTCTTAATTTAAAAATGAAATTTTAAACTGCAGTGAGAACGTTTTTATGATGGCAGATATATAATTCCTTAAAATTAGGACTATAGGCGTGGGATCATAAGCTATTCTAGAGGGTTTCTGTATTTGATGGGTGCTATTGATTACTGAAAAGGCATAGTGTTGGTCTGGATTATTCAGTGAATGGTAAGGATACTTCCCAGAAAGAGCGGTTTTAGCATCTAGCTCATTTTTTCTGTTATTTGAAGGATCCAGTTAGCTAATATTTTCTATTACTTCGGCTATTCACAAACAATAAAAGGCTTTAGAAATGAATTTCAGCAGTAAATGCAGACATTTTATTTTATGAGATGATGAGGGTCTAGTCATGTTGTCTATTAAAAGCTACCCTATAGTCAGCAATACTTTGTCTTTTATTAGGAGAATGATGTCAAGATTATAATTAAAGCAATCCAGTCATGTAGCACTGCACATCTTCCTTGCATATTAATTTTAAATGTGGACATCTGATTACATAAACTTCTTTGACTAAGTAAATATTTAGTATGTATTCAGACTTGGCCAGACTTGTGAATTTTGGAGATGCTAGCATGCAAAAATAAAAGCAGAAGATGAGTTTGAGTTTCCTTTTCTTTTCTTGGAGAGGAGACTCACCACATTCTTAAAAGATATCACTAGCACAGTGGATGCTGTTAGAGATGCAGAAAGGAGTTTTTTCACTTTTTCTGCAGATTAATTATACTTTTGGAAAAATCCCTCTTTCTTTTTGGACATCTTGAAAGTCTGTGCTTGTTCAGAACTGCTAAAAGACTTGAATGTTTTCATCAGATGCATATCTAATCTGGAGAAGCCTCGATTCAAATTCCCTTCTTTTTTTCATAGCAATAGAGCTCCCCACTTGAAGTGTAACATGCTTTTCCTCCAAAATGGAGTATTTGTATGTTTCCTGCATGTGTATATGAATAATACAGATGTAATTTTCTACTGAGACTTCTACAACTGAAAAATACTGTGTTTTTCTAGCAAAGACAAAAAAGCTAAACAATTAGGTATTAATGATATTCTTGTTGCATATTCAAAAGGTCTTTGCAAGCATTTCTTCTCCTTTTTTTCTTTTCACCACTTCAACCTGCAGAACTCTTCACTGTCACTCCAAATCACACAATTCTACAAAGATAAAACAACATTTAAACTCATTTGCTTTGGGAGGGAAATTGAGCATTTGCACCCAATAAGCCTGATTGTGGAACTGCATGCAAATTGTGTTTTGATTTATCTCTTTTGCACTTTTTTCCATTTGAATTGATCTTGCATTAATTTTGCCAAGCGGCTCTGTGAGGCTGCAGATGTTGCCCTGTGTTTAATAAATCAATGAGACAGATCTGAATGAATCACTTCAGATGGATTCTCTGCTCGGTTTGATGTCTAGATGTTATTCTTAGCTTGTTATCATGACAGATGCATTAATGTTCCCATACACTGCCAGCAATGTCAAAGAGATTGAAGCTTTTAAAGTGGCGGTATCCCCTTTTCCCCCTTCTGTTGGAATAACTAAATTGCCTTTAGGAATAGGTCACAATATAAATTTAATCGTGGCATCATTGCGGGGAAGCTGCTAAACTTCTGATTGTGTTAGAACACAAAGTCAGACAAATACAGTTTCATACAGACTGATTAATTATTCCAGAATACTGGAGATCAATATTAAAATCTAAACATAGGATAGCTCCTTAATAGAGTAACCACTTTTTCAGCATTAATATTTCATTGTAATAGGAATGATCCGAATAAATAATATAAGACTAGAACATGTTAAAAGTGTTGCTATAAATAGCATACTGTGTGCAAATTGATTACAGGCTGAAGTAAGGCTTTTTCCTTTTTTTTTTTTTTCTTAATTCTTCTTAATTTTAAAGTTAGATGTGTCTGGATTTAGCATCTGTTAGATTTAAAGTAGGAACACTTGTTTATCGTTTCTGTTACTAATCATTTATAGGTTAGGAAAAGGTTAGAAATCAGGTTAGAAAAGTTGTCAATCACTATTAATTTCAGATCTGTATAGTCTGGTATCCATTATCTTGGAGCAGAACCTGTGGAACGCAAATCATGAAAGAGGCTGGAATGTGTCTTTGTGGAATGGCTTTAAATTCTGGGAAAGATTGCACAAAGTGTAAAGTACTCTGCCATGAATAATGAAGATCTATTTCCCACGTAGGCGATGACCAGTTTTTTTTGGCTTTTATCCTTCAGTGTTTATTAAACCACTTGTGGTCTTCCTTGTTTTCCTTTGGAAGATAAACCAGTATTTTGTGACTTGCTTCAATTGTTTTGTTAAAGCTGATCTCTCTATGTTGCTTTATTTTAATGTTAAAAATTACTGCGCGTGTTCCCTTTCCTAATCTCTCCCCTAAGCAGAAGAACGTGGCCTTTTTGTCATTAAGGCTTCTGAGAATAAATTGGAGAAACTGCCTGTAACAGATCGAGATTTATGTTGGCATTCTTGGTATTCTTGCTCCAGTAGTTCCAATTTGATAAAGGAAACAATATATGTAATAGAAATTCAGAGTTTATTCAAATGAGTTTAAGCTTGAGCATTGTTATATTTGCCTTTCTTTCACCAATATATCAATGTGTGGCAATAGCATAATACTCAGAAAGCCTCCAGAAGTGACCAGCTCTGTAGATGGGGAATTATTCTCACACTGGGGCTGTGGTTGGACACGCAGCCTCTGTTCATGGGTGTGCCTTTGTTTTAAAGGCAGGTGAAAATCAACGTGGGTAGAACTGAGGAGCACAGCAGAAACCACTCAATTAGAAAATCATGTTTTGTTGTATGGCAGTGGGCTTACTAGGAGAAACTTGTATCTGCCTGCCATGGTAGTTTTACAGAAAATATTTAAAGTGAGCATTCTGAGGTGTTTTAAAGAATTGTATCTTGTTTCCTTCATCACTAACAGTCTGCAGTTTGTGTTCTGTAAGAGCTGTTTGTCAGTAACAATATTAAAAAGGTGTTGAAATCTAGGCTATAAAGTCCCTGGTTTGTCTTTGCTGAGGTGAAGCTTCCTTTCATGCCAGTGGAAGTTTGCCAGAACAAGGGCAAAGAACTTTATAAATTTTTCTAGGGTCTGAACCCTTCTTGTCAAAGGTGGAACATCCTTACTTAAAACCTGTGCTGGAAAGAGTTACACGTATTTGGTGGTTTTAAGCAGGTACTACATTTTTGGGTCTGATCTTGTTCTTGCCAAATGTAGGTTCTTTAATCTTTTCTGTCCCTGTTCCAGAAATAGTAATTCTGGATTTTCTGCCATTATGAACAAAGTTATGCAAATCTTTTCTTTAAAATACATAGAAAGTTCCCATCTATTTTCTTTTACAAGTTCTTCATGTGATTATCAGTGCAATAAAACCATGCAGGTGTATGGAAGTGCAGCATTTTAGTGATTATTTACGTAAACAATACTAATAGCAAAACCAAACATAATGAGGGTGCTTTAGAATTATTGCTGTTTGTGACGTGTTCCTTTGGTGGAAGCTGTGGCAAGAGTTTTATATGTTACAATTAAACATGCATTACCAAGCACGAGTCCATTAGTTTGTAATGATCCTTAGTGATTTAGATTTATCCTGCTTGATATTAGAACTGCCTCTTGGGGCTACACACTTTTGATCTTTGTTCCCTCTTGGTAAAATATGGTTATCCAAAGTGACTTAGTAATAGGGTTTCCCCTCTCCCCCTGTTCTACAACCTGTAAGAAACACCGATACCTATTAACTAATGTACTTTGATACCTGCCCCAGAAGGTTCCAATATCCTAGTCCTCTAAAGCATAAACCTGTTTGCTTTCTTCTCTTTTTGGTAGCACAACTATGCTGTTGTTTTGTGTGCGCCTATAAAGTTTATTGTCGCTAGCGAGCGTGCGGAGATTATATTTCCTTGTCAGTACATCTTGACCTTCTAAGCCCATTTTGCTCATTAAAGTATATTGTGTCAGAGCCTTTTGGCTCAGTTACAAATGCCACTTCCCCCAAAAGTAAGAACCCAAACAAATGAACAGTGCTTTATTGCTGTACAGTGGCTTTAAAATGTAATGTTTAGCAGTGTATGTTGTTGGGTGGATGTTAAGGTATAAAACGTTCGATTGCAGTTGGGCTTGATCTTATCAAGTTTCTGGAAATTGATATCTGGTAACAGCGTTTAACCTACATCTGGTCTATCTGCTATCTATGTGATGGGTTAAAAAGAAAAAGTAGTATTGATCTGTTGCTGGATTAAAGTTTGAAATCGGCAACAGCATGAACACAAAAGGCTTTTTTTTATGATTTCTCAGCTTGCCATTGATCTACCAGTTTTATTGCATTCATTATTTATTAAAAGAATTTGCAAGCTAAACATAACGTTAAGCTAGTTTGCACACAGGGACTGCACTTAGGAAATTGAATGGAAATTGCATTAGAGATGAACATCTGTGCTATTTTTCCACTCGTGTGTTTATGGGTTTGTATAAAAGGTGTATTGGATTAACAGTTATAACCATTATAGCTTGCAGCAATATGTTAGAACCCAAAGCATTTAGTAGTTATTTAGGAGGGAGACTCTTTTTACTTAGACTAAAAAGTATGGTAATGCCATCGCAAACGGTGCTTTTATTGGATTATTCTTTATTAATAGGCTTTTTACTAGTAATGTGTAAAACTTGAGGTATCTAGCTATGTTATGTATGTCTTCTATTATCTATGCTACATAAAGCTTCATTAATATTGTCATTAATTGAAGGTTTCTAGTGACAGTATTAGTTAAGGATTTGGCACATAGACACTGAAGCATTGAAATGAAATGTATTTTATAATATACAGTAGGAATGTAAGCACTGAAAAGATCCTTAATATATGTTCCTTTAGATGTGCCCCCCCCACTTCAACTAGTTTTCTTTCCTTTTTGAGTTGGGCAGTTTCTGTGATGTATTGTACCAGTGAATCAGGTGAAAGTCCTAAATATTTCAAAATCTTTGTCTGCTTCAGTTTACAAATTTAGTTGCCCACGACATTAAGTGTGGTTGTGTGTGATGTATAAAGTGTAGGGTGGACCTAGAATTTTGAGGTCGTTTTCTGTAATGATTTTGACCTTTTTTTGTATTCCTTCTATAAAATAGATAAATTTGCTTGTATAGCTGATGGTTTAATAGGGAAAAACAAAGGAAAAAAAATCTTTTTCACCCAGAGCTCTCAAAGCATATTTTTAGAATCGTTACCTATTTTATTTGGTCTAAAAATGTGCAGCGTGGTCTGTTTATGACTAGAATGTACTGAAATAAGTAATGTTTTACATCATTTATGCACTTTCAATTAGTCTATTCAAGACTCTACCTGATACCTCTCACCAGCTTGTAAGACTCCTAAGAGTTTCCTGTGCTAAGAAGCGTAAATGTTCTTCATGCCAGAAGGTTCTGCTTTTTTGAATGCCACCTCTGCATTTCTTTTATCTGATAGGATGAACCCTTTCAAGTCCTAATACTATTTAGAACAGAGGTAGCTCTGATTTTTAGTTGAAAGAATCTCAGTAGTATTTTTCCACATTGTTTTGCACTTGCTGTTAATTAGTCTCCCTCAGTGTTTTTCCTGGCCCTAGGCTCCTGTGATCACAGTTTTCATATTATATCAGATAACACATTTCAGCTACCCTGTAAATAAAAGTCAAAGTTAGATTTAGTGTGGAATTTATGTAACTAATATATACACATGTGTATATATTATATCAATTAATATTTATTATACATTTTAATCTAAATTTTTTGGATTATTCCAAAGCTTCTCTCCCAAACCATGAAATTCAATTTCTGTTTTTTGAAAGGTTTTATATACATATGTGTGAAAAGAGAGGCTTTGGAATAGTCCAGAAGTACAGTTTAAATTGCATTTGCTGTGGACATGAACTAAATTTTGTAAATTAATTCATATACTAAATTTTATAAATTAACTTATATGATCATGCGAGCTATCTCAGGGTCCTTACTAAAAGTCTTTAATTTTTTTGATACTTCTCAAAGCCATGTGAGTAAAATTCTCAGCATGTAATTTTATTTCTCTCCAGTCTATGGCAAGAAAACTTGTAGTGTGGGAAGCCCTTAATCAACCTAACATCGAGTCACTTTTCTTTCCTGTTTCCAAACCTGTGTGGACAGTGGAATTCAAACAGAATGCTCTATTTAAAAACTTAATCAAAAATATTTCACACAGTACATGTACAAAGTTCCAAACCTAATGTGTTTTGCAGAATCACAGCATTGTTGAGGTTGGCAGGGTCCTCTTGAGATCTAGTCCAACTCCTCTGTTTAATCAGTCAGCTACAGCTGGTTGTCCAGAACTGTCTCCAGTCAGATTTTTTGAATATTCCCAAGGATGGAGACTCAGTTTCTGGGCAACCAGTTTACAAATTAGGAATAACTGTGCTGTGGAAGAAAGATTTTCCTGATGTTCATTGGGATGACTGTTCTTTGGGAGTCATTGAAGCTTTGAGATGTCACAGCTAGCCACTGAGGTGGTCATTGCCCTACAGAGAAGTCGCTCGCACAGCCCAGTACAGGTACTGTGCTGTTGTTTGTCCTTACTGGAGTAGTGACTTGTAACTCTGTGAATCAACTGGGTTGTATTCATATTGAGCTTTCTCCACCCCACAGATTGTTTCCTGAAATCCTATATTGTGTGCTGATGAGCTGACTTGTCTCTCCCTACTGTTACCTGAGAAGGAATATTTGTGTATTTGTAATTAAAAAAAAAAAAAGGATGGCTGGAAGAAAGCTCTTGGCACAGGCATTGTGCCCATAGGGGGATTTAGTTACTTGTGTGTTACAGTAATTTAAGAGTTGCTAATTAAGAAGATAAAGCTAGTTAAAGAAAAAATATTTTAAGTTTCATTCAGAACTTCTAATCAATATATTTAAAATATTATACAGTAAGATTTTTCTTATGCATGTTTTTGCCTAGTACAAGTTTTATATGATCATGGAGACTTTTTTTATAACAGCAAACATCCATGAAACATTATCTCTGTTGTTTTTTGCCAAGTTGATGAAGGTACCTCACTTGACTGCTGCAGGTCTCTGGTGCTGCTCACTCTTGTTCTTGTACTTTTATATGCTCTTGGGTGCTGAAGGAGAACAATTTCCTGGAAAGCTTGTGATAATGCTGAAAAATACAAGGTGGAAAAACATGCAGGCTTTCCAATGAAACTTAAAATGCATGACTTTAAAAAAAAAGACAACCCCCAAACTCCCCAAGCCTCCAAAACCGAACACTTAACAACAAAACCCCTAGATAGAGCAAGTTAGTAAAGTGCTGGCAGCTAGAAACCATCAATTTGAATACTGAACCAGGACTGAACGTGATGATGTCTGTGTTGTGTTTTCTGTGTTGCATGAGCTGGTTACTGAAATACGTATTTGTAGGTCTGTGGAGGTTTTTTCGTACGCTTGTAAGGCTTTGGTGTTTTTTGTATGGCAATTCATAGGTGACTTCACAAAATACCTTGAGTTGAGAGAGCATCTCGTCATGAGGAAACCATTTTTACCTGCTCCAAGGCTGTTCTGACTGTTTTGCAGAGAACTACAGTGATCTGTCTGTGCACTCTGTGCTCTCGTTGTGGCACTTGCTAAGGTGCTGTGCGTACTGCTCGCTCTCCTGGTGCGTGGCCCAGCAGCGTGTTGTGCTCTGACTCCAGGCTGGACCTGTGAGGAAGGACTGATGCTTTGTTCTTGGCATTGGCTGCCACCGTGTGTCTTTTAGGGGGAGCCCTCAGAAGATTTTTGCCAGGGTGACTGCTGTAATAGGCTGCAAACTTTGCTCGCTCTCAGAAGTGCTTAGGAACGTTAATTGATTCTGCCATCTTACACTGGAACTAAGGCTTCTTGTCTGGAATCAGAACCATAATCACTCACTACTTCCAGTTCTATTTTTATAAATTGCCTTCCTTTTTGCACAGCTGATTTTTGATTCAAACAAGTTTGTTTCTTCTTACTGGAACTCAAAGTTTGTCTTGCAGTTTCACAACATATTTTTCTCTTTCATGTTAAGCTAGAGAGGTTTTCAATAATTGCTTATTTTGCTTTTTAAAATGTACTTTGTTGAAATGCTCCCCCTACCCAGCAGTCCTCTGGAACTGTTTGTTCCATGGTCCCAGTTATTCATTCTTATAGGGCTACAATTTTAGCTTTTAATCCTACTGACTGAAAAATATAACCCTTTATTTCCCTGGAAGAGTCTGTATTTGTGTTGGTGTGAAGAGACCAAATATTTGTGATACGTTTATTGTAGGCATCTTTACTGAGTAATGCAGTGGCTGTGGTAAAGTAGATCAGAGTATGGCAGTAGACTTCTACATAAAGTTTAAGAACTCATGTTGTCTGAATGAAGGTAAAGCCAAGTGACTTGAGTTCTTACTCTGATGTATTCTGATCCAGCTTCTGCTGGTCATCCTCTACCTGCATGTTACAAGAGGTATGTGAATGTAGTCGTCCTCCCAGTGCCTCTCAGGTCTCTGAGATGGGTGGATCATTTCAGAAGGAGATGTGGTTATTTTTAAGTTATTGACCTGCCAGGCTGCAGCAGGTGCTTCACCCATCTGCTTTCTGGGTTGGGGAGGGGGGAGAAAAAGGAAAGACAAAAGAACATCACGCACCATATTTTATGCCTGCCTGCTGCTGGCTCACAGTGAAGTTGTCTTCATGTGTAAACCCTGAACAGGAGTTGTTACTGATTTACAGGGATAAGAAAGGAGGAACAGGGAAGCTGAGTTGGAAGATGAAGTATGTTTGTCTGGGATTTCCTGAGTGTTAGAAGGCCTGGACTGCACATAGTGTGCTTGAACAGTTGTGTCCTTTAGCTGCATGCCCAGTAATGTGGGGGATTCCAGGAAAGGGTGAAATTACTGTGGTGTGCAGTGGATGTGCAACAGTCTGGTATGACCAGAGAAGGTTAGAATTGCTGCAGTAGAGCTGATGATCTATGTTACATACAGAGTATGTTGAATTTATGGCAGAAATTCTTGCTGTGCCTCTTCTGTGGTTATCATTCCCCACGTCCTCTGCTGCCCAGGATTTTCTCTGACACCTTGAGGCACTTGTGGCTGTGTGGCTAAACAACCTTATCTTTCCCAATCATCTAGATTGATCTGTCATTGACAGTAACAACACAAGAACTAAATACACCAATAGTATTCCACTGTAGACAACAATTGCAGGTTTCATGTATTGTGTTGAATGGTTATTGAGTTATCCTTCAAATTTATAAAAAGAAAATCTTTACAGTATAAGTTCCTTAATATATTCTTGATGTAGGGGTTTGGTAAGTTCCTCTGGCACTGTAAACATATACAAAAACATAAAGTACTCCCAAAACATTCAGGTAGAGAATCTGTGTATTTGAATTCTTCTGATGAAAGGTACCATGTGAGCTAGAAGTAGTAAGTCAATAAATGTTTGCTTTGTGTGGTGAACTCTTGCCAAGAACAGGGGATTACAGGGTGTTCATGCAAAATCACATAGGAACTTCCACTCTTCCTGTTGTGGAAAGTGATTACTAATGGTGATAAACAGAAAATGTTTTCCCTAGAGTGAATACTATAAACATTTTAGTATGAAGTTTTTACTGTGCATGTGTTGTGTGTGGCTGGTATTCAGAAATCCTTACTTGGTCGCAAATATATATGAAATACGATTAGGCTTAATCTTCATTATTTTTAATTGAGGGAGGAGGACTTAATATTCTGAAGTGGAGGTGGCTGGGTATAAAGAATAGTGGAAGAAACATGCACATTACAGTTGAAAAAGTAGAAAACATAATTATGTAGGTAATAAGCATGTACATTTCATGAAGTTTACAGCAGTATCATGGGCAGCACCCTGGCTGATTGTCAATTCTCCATTTATTCTTGCAGGTAGAATCAAGAAAAGTTGATTTATATTTTTTTTGGTAGCTATTGATTCAATTTCTTGGAATGTTAAAATCATAGAATATATTTTTTTCTTTTGTAACTCTTCAGTTGAAAATTATTTCAGCAGAGTATTGGAAAAACTAGCATCTAAGAAACTTTAGTTCTGTTCAGGGTCTATTGATTCTGTGTTTCAAAGCAGTAACAGTCTCACAAAATACAAGGGACTGTTTGTTACTGGTATTCACCAATACAGGTGGAAAAGCTTTAGCCTTTCTCAAGCTCAGACTGAAAACATGATGAAGGGTAACCCCATCAAGTATCTGTATTTCTGAATACTGTACAAACTTTAGTGGTCAGTGAATAGTACATTACACATGCACCTGATTTTTCTGGGAAACCCTATGCATTTTCTGAAGGAGAATGGCAGTTGGTGGACTATTTATTACTCATTCAGGGTTTGGTGGAAAATTCGGCCTTGTATGTCATTTAGACTTTGTGACACATGTAGCCTCCCAGGGCCTAATGACTTGTCTGCAGATGGGCTGTTATTTATTACAGTCATGTAGAATAAAATTGATTGTCTTCTAAAATTAATTTTTCATTTGCCTCCAGCTCTGCTTTAATAGAGGACACACAGTTGCCTGTTTGCAGAAATACTGTTTAATCACATTAATATCTCAGCCCCCCAGGCCGGTGAAGATAATTGTACAAACGAACAGCAAAATCTGTATCTTTAACTTCTTTTTATGATTAAATTATGCAAATGACTTATCTCCTGCCCTTCCAAGCACTAATCATCTAATTAGGAATGATGTGTTAAGGGGATGGTTTTGAATCAGGAGAAGGGGAGATCGGAGGAAGCAGAAAATGGGACCTGACAATGAAACTGCTGAAGGTACTATTGCAGTACAAGATAAATCTAAGTATTTGCTCAAAAAGCAATAATAAAGGCTTGTTTTGCTATTCCTAGTCTTGCTTTAGTGATCCTTTTTCATAGGAGGCTAATTTTCCTCTCCAATCTTTGCCCTTAATTTTCCATGTTAGCTTTAAATTCAGCTATTAAGGTTCAAGAATTGAATCACTTAGTACTCTCTCTTCCAGTTCTCATAAGCAGTGTAGTGCAAGTATCTGTTTGACTTCACTAGTAGTATGCTTTGAAAGACAAAATACATGTATTTGTAGATTTTTTTTTTTTATACAGTACTTGTAATTGTACTGCTGGATATCCTGAGCCTGCCAAATACTTCTCTTTGCTGAATACTTAACTGGTAGTTGAAAAACCCCAAAACTTTGCCTTTTAATATGAAAATGCAAGTGCCCAGCTAAAGAGAACGGCCATCTCTTTAGTACCTGTGTGTAGCTTGGGGAGTTTCCCTTTGAGCTGTGAGTGAGGCTCTACTTACATGTAGATGTTTAGGTGATCATAAATTCATATTTCAAGTGTATGTATACAAAAGAATAATGCCTTGACCTCTCCAAGAGCTTGCAGCCCTATTTTCTGTTTTGTAAGTAGATTCTGTTTGTGTTTTTTTTTTTTTTAAGTTGTGCCTTTATAAACAGATCCTCCTGCTTAAGGCACTTTCCCACAGTGGGTTGAAACTAAATCAGCTATTGCATTGGGTGATTGTTTCCCCTTTATTCAGTTTTTGATGCACTTAGTGTATATGATTAAGATACAGCATACTAGTAGGAGTATTCTAGAAAGTAACTGAAATGTTGAGTATTCCCTACATGAGAATGTATTAATTCCTTTATAAATGTATGAGGGGGTATTCATGCATGAGAGTGTGTGAATTCATAGGATTCTACATAGATAACCTACATTCCCCAAAAGTAGGATACAAACCAATCTTTCAGGCAAGATGAATCCTCCTGTGCTTTCTACAGATCTGGTAAATGCCTTCACTCAGGCAGCTCTTGCCCTTTAGAAGTAAATACATGAAATACTGGGAAAGGGTTTACTATTGATGACATGATCAGTTTTGAAAGTTTGAGGGATGTGTTGCTTGCAACATCTCCCTGCCTGTATATATGGTTTGTGCTTATGTGCATGTTTGCATCTACATACATACATACACACACAGGGGTTTCTGGTAGAATCTGAGAAAAGATTAACTTCCCCAGAAAGGTGGGAAATACTGTTCTGTAAAGGTAGCTGTCCCACATAAATACTGAGAAGCCAAAAGCAATAATGTCAAAATAAGCTTTTTGTTAGTGATTTGGGGTATGTCATAGGGATTTAAAAAGAAAAAAACATCACACAAATTAAGTTTAAGAGTAATTAAAATGCTGACTGTAGGAGATAATCTGGCTTTTCTGTGTTGTTTTTGGATGGTTCAACATAAAGAATGCAAGCTCTGACATTGGTTTCATTTGCCTGACACAGACGTCAGTTGCTGGTGGAATGTTTTCATAAACACTTTATGGATGGGGAGGCTGCATTTCTTTCTGTACCTTCCAGCAGTATGGCTGAATTAAATCAGTTCACATCTATCTTTACATGTGTCTTCATCATTGTCACTGTAAAATTCTTCACAAAAAAGGAAGTTGAGAAAACCTTTGAAAAACTCTTTCACAAAATATTTATAGAAGTCATTTCAGTATAAAAGGTCTAAGTATATTTTTTTCAGAATTGTAGGAGACTCAAAAAGAAGAATTTCTCATTGGATTAAAAGGTTCTGGAGTTCATTGTGGGTTTAAATCACAATGATGGCTTTGAGCAGAACAGTTTTCCTCTTGGGCTAGGAGATTCTATGGTATTTAAGGAGCAAAAAATCCTAGACTTCTTATATTTGCTGGATCCAGGTATTTACCACACTAGAGATAAAAACAGAGGCCTTGTACTTACGCTGATACTGTGTGAGAAGTCAGTGGAGGGAGTGGTGGACAGCATCCAGCTACCATTCTTTGTATGCTTGAATTTCCTAACCCTGATGGCTTTTGGCCGAGGTATTTTAATTCAGTAGGACTGTAGTAGGTCAGGACATCTGGGATGGATGTCTGCTGTTACTGATAGAAAGTACAGTTTGTAGATCTAATCTTTAAGGTATTACTATCAACAAGGAATCTAAAAACTTCTGTGATCTGTAGTCTGTGTTTACTGACTATTATGTATAGGCAGATTGGATGATGGTTGTCTGCAGTAAGGATTCATATGTCTCTTACTTTGCTGTCTGCACATGCTCAGATTGTTATTTTATCCAGTTGCTTATTCAGATGTTTTTCTTGCCGCTCTATGGGGTGGTTTTCATCAAGTGAAATGTGGCAGCATTTTATGAATTAAGTGGTTGGTCTTGCAAGAAGTGGAACTGGAAAGATTTCTTTTAAGACTTCACAGTTGATAGGTGCAATAGTGGAGACATCTTACGATTTTTCTGTGTACTTGTGTTCAGAAAGTATTAAATCATTTAAGTACGTTCCCTTGAGTTTTTCTTCTTGGTGGGTTAAGTGTTAGGCTTACTTAGAATGGCTGATTTCTCTGTGCTCAGATAAATGATAGTCACTAAAAAATCTAGCAGCCTTTTTTAACAGGATGCCCCACAGTAGCTCTTAATCAAACTGTGAAGTCTCTTAAATGTGAGAGATTTTTAGCCGATCTTGACCCCTCTGCACGTTCATCAAACAGCTTACTGCCCCTGCATGGCTGAAAAGTTGATTAATGTGTTTCAGTTAGAATTCTGAATTAGTCTTGTACTTTACAAGTGGAAGGATTATACCCAGTTAAAAGGGAGGAGGGCTAATACCTAGTATTTTTTCTTTTGTTTTGAGTTTTCTTTGTATAATCCATTCTAAGCTATATTGGTGCTGAAAATGTCTTATCTGAACTGGACATTCAGTTTGTAGGAGTGATGACTGTTTTGAGGGAGAGTCCATTGCGTGGCTCTGATTTTCTGTGTTCTCATAGAATTGTCAAATGTCTGGAGTTGGAAAAGTCGTCGAATCCAACTCCCGTCTATGCACAGGACAATGCCAAAAATCACACAGTGGGTCTGAGAGCATTGTCCAGATGCTTCTTGAATTCTCTCAGCCTTGTCACCCTGGCTGCCTCCCTAGGGAGCCTGTTCCAGTGCTCCACCACCCTCCGGGTGAAGAACCTTCTCCTAATATCTAACCTAAAAACCTATCCTGGCAGAGCTTTGTGCCATTCCTTTGGGTCCTGTTGCTGGTCACCAGAGAGAAGAGATCAGCTCCTGCCCCACTGCTTCCCCTTGTGAGGAGGTTATGGTCTGTGATCTTGCATTATTTTTTGTTTTCACCCTGTGGCAGTGAAAAGTCAGTGAAAAGATGAGTGGTCTTATCACAGACAGTAGTTCTCAGGTGACTCTTTGGGGGGAAAAGTTGCTATGTAAATTCACAAGCCTATGAGAGGGATTTGCTTTGTGTATTTATAGTTCCTGGAAAGCCTACTGCTTTTGAGGAGGGTATTCTTAACCTGTGGGGGATATACTGTCTTTACCTTTATAAGTCCGTGTTCCTTCAAAGAAATGTTTTAATAGAACTGCCAATTAAAAGGTCTTTCAGTTGTCCTTGGGATTTATGCACTTCAACCACTGTTCAATAGCTGCTAATATATCTCTGTTACACTATTTGTAACAAGTAGATATAATAATCTTTACAGCAGTTAAGGTAAAGCCTATTTTAGTCTTAATCAAGTTGGCTATATATTACATTAAAATAAATGATTACACTAAACCAGTATGGAGCTTCACTGGCATGATCTTAAAGCAGGATCCTATATTGGTGTTAAGGTCTGAACCAATTGTGACATATAGGAGCAATGAGAATTCTTAGAGGAATGGTCTTGAGTAAGTTATTGATTTGTCTGCTAATTTCAAATTAGCTTAGTCTAGAAGTCCAAATGTATTCCTCTCTGTGGTCTTATTATGTGTTGGTGTAATTGAATATTTTTGAAGAAACATGATTTTGGCATTGAAAAGAGGTTTTAGCAAATATTGAGAAATAGTAGAGCATGTAAATATTCATGGCTTCAGACTGTCAGGGTACAGTATGTGATGCACAGTTTCTGGACTCATGGACAATGTGGTACAAAGGCATGTCTGTCAAATTTTCTTGAGTTGACAAGAATACAGTGAACTATCTATCTTCACCCATTCAGTTTGATGGAATGAAAATAATATAGTCTCATGCTAAGCATATTTGTGTAATCATACAAACATATTTCCATAGCTCTGCTGATTTTTAAAGTTAAAATCTTTGGTCTCAGTTTTCCAGAAATTGCTGAACTTCTACTTTTAATGACTTGCAAACATTAATGAGATCAACTTATTTACCATGAGCCTGTGATTAGCTGTCTGTGACTTACAGTTGTTCAAGCTGGAATATGGAATGGTTTTCACATAAAAATGTATAAAAATGGGAAGGTGGAGAGGAAAGAAACCAGTGGGAACATTGGGTGGATGTTTGGAGGTTGTACAGAGGTTACCCTTTGAGTATGGATTCTGCCTAATGTAGCCTCTTAGTCATATTCTGCATGTTTTAAGAATCAGGCGAAATAAGTAGTCATTAAAAGAATTAGTGAAGCATCAAAAAATAAAGTTGGAATTTTCAAGTCTGTGCAGATAGGTGGGTTAATGCCTTTTCAGGAATCATTCTGGCTTCTGCAGTACTTTTGACTTCGGTGTTTACAAACCCTTGTTATTAGCCATCTGTAAAGGTAAAGCACAGAGTGGGAGAGGGGTACTCTCATCTTTTTCAAGTGGATACTTTCACAACTGTCTTAAGTTGGTACATCCTAATGGCTCTCTATGTGCAGAAGGTACTTAGTATTGTTATTAATATCACAGGAAATTAATATCTAATTTTGGCAGCGGACAGAGTGATTGTTTGAGGAGTAGTGAGAGTTCTTAAATTGTATTCACCTTTATGAAGCATGCCAAGTACTTGTGTCTCTTATTCAATTGGTTGCTAAACCTTCCAACCCTCTGCCAGTAAACAGGATGAAGTAGAAATGGGGCATATCAATTTTGGATCCATTTAAATACAAACAGATGCCTGAGGACTCTTTACATGCTTATTTTTATTAAGAAAATACTGATACTAGACATATCACAGCAGGATCTTGTCTCTCTACTTTTGAGATCAGTCTTGTCTCTGTGTCTCTAAACCTCTACAGGCAGCCTGCCTGTAAAATCCTGTATCTGAATAATTACCTAGTTAGCAAGGATATACATTATCTGGTTTAGTATTTCTTAACCTGGAGCAGTCAGAGATAAGTGAATCCTAGGAGTTATGTGGAAAAGTATGTAAAACAAACAGAAAACAATAGTATGTGGCAGTGTAGATTCAGGGTGTTCTTTCATCTTGAATATAGTGCAGTTCTGGTCTCTTTCCAGCTATCTGCCAAAGGACACAAAAAAAAGGGGGTGGAGGAAATAGCAATATGTTGAGGATTATTACATGACAAAGGGTGGTATAAAGCTCTGAAACCACAAATGACCTGGAGAAGATTCATAGGAAGTCTTTGTTCATTGTTTCTGCTAATGCAAGAATTGGAACAGGTGAAATTGGCAGGTGTTAAACCAAACAAAAGCAGGTGGTTCTTCAAATACAGTATACTCAAAAATCTCTTTACTACAGGGTGCTGTGAATGCTCATACATACATGGGTTTGAATGGCTAGAGGAGTCGTACAGAGATGCAACTTCTCATCAAGAGTTGCTAGTTACTTAGTGCAGAGAAGTGTTAATGAATGCTTAAGAAGTTCTTGTTCTCTGCACATCTGCTATCAGCTGCCTTTAGCCAAAAGAGCAGAGATGCTTCTTTGCTGCTTTGAGGAACCACATTTTCTGGATTGCTTCTAGTTAGTAATTGTGAGGTACTTAGGAAAATTTTGGGTGAAGTCTTGGAGAGGACTTGAAGTTGCAAAGTCAGGTAATTGTGTTGAAATGTAGCGAATTGGGAGGAAAAACTGTGAAAACACAGGGAATTTGTTAAATTGGAAATTCACAGAATACCAGAAACCTCCAGAGAGAAGGGCATGGAGAGTGGAGAGTTTCTCTGTGCGTATTTGGATGTGTGTGGCAAGTTGCTTTGGATGCTACCACTCCAGCAATACACTGACTATCTTTAAAGTATGTGGATAGTATTACTTCGAGAAGGACTGGCTTCCAAGCTGAGACACTCTCTGTGACCATTGTAGATAGCCAACTGGTCATCCTCAAAAGTGAGACTGTCCCATTTATGAAGGCAGAATTAGAATTGTCCCAGAAGAAAATTAAGTGAATCTAGTTATGCTCACCTGTTTGATTTGTTGTATGATTAGCATTATACTCAATGACATATGTAACAGTTTTTATTCAAGCCTTGGTTTTATAAATAAAGTTGTAAGGCTTGACTAATTAGATGTAGTTGTAAGCTCTAATTGGTAAATACCTGTTCAGTAGTAAAATGTGCGATGTCAACTCTCAAAAGTTCCTTGCAATCCTAAATTTCATTTAGTTTCTCTTGTGTTTTTTAGTAGCAGCATTTGTCCTCCTAGCCACAGCTGCCGTTTGCCTTCAAGGAGAGATCAGATTTCTTTGAATGAAAACAATGTACATTTTAAGATAAATCAGCTGTGAGGTATCAGATAACAATAGTAGGAATTGGGAATGCAACACTGATTTCACAAAAAAAGAGGAGGAATAATATCAGTGTTTAGAAGAACAGGCAGATTTTTTGGTATTGAGTTATAAAACTTAGAGGTGTGTGTAAAACTTAAGTGTGTGGAAAAATGAGATCTAACTGCTTTCAAGTGGCCAAATCACTGTAGTTTGGAAATACAAGTTTTCTTGGGTGTGTGCAGTAGAGAATGTAATAATGGACTTCACTACTACTTGTATTCATGATTATTTTATATAATGAAACATTCTATTTTTAGTCTTAAAATAAATGAGAATGGGTTTATTTTTGGGAGGAATGAAAATAAAGGCAGCACGAGAGTGGTGTGGGTTTAGAGCCACTGTAAGGAGGAGATGAAGCACTTCAGGTGCCAGAGCTTAGATGGCTTTTGAGGATGCAGCATAGTGCCACCTGGTGAGTAGAGGTTTGGGGATTCCTATTGTTTCTTTCCTTCCCTCTCTGTTTCTTTTCTGTTTCCATTCTTTCCCCACCTCCCTGCTTCAGAAAAATTTCCATTGGTAAATATGATGCTTTCCACTACTTTTTTTTGAGGGGAAAAATGCTCCACCCTAGCTTGTTCCAAAGTTAAGCTCTTGTCTTGCCAGCTAGATAGGTCCATATGGATTGCTTAGCTCAGGAAAAATGAGAAGGCATTTTGACTGCCCTTTTAAGAATGTATTGCTTTGTATGGACTAGGTTAAATTCACTGTGTTTACAGAGAGGAAAATTGCTAGAGTTGCTTTTGTGTTGCTTTAGGATCAAAGTCATGCTAATGATATACTTCACTGGACTCCAACAAGATGGAGAACTAGCCTGCAGGAGAGAACATTTGACCTGTGGTCCCAAATGTTGAGGATCCAGTTTTGTTTATGTTTTTTTCCTAGTATAAGCTTAGTTATCTGTTTACTTTCCAAATGATCTCAGAGTAGGCAGAATCTTCTCTGTAAATACTCCACTGAGACTGATATTAATGCTTGTCCAAACACAGTTCTTTAATAACTTTAGTAGTTTAATTCTTAATCCTACTATCCTTAATCACATAAGTGATAGTGAGCTACTAGGAATAAAGACTGTTACAAGTCCGTTGTTTAATAGTGGCTGCAGTAACTTTTCATGTAGAAAACTGATTCAAGATTCTTCATAGGCAATCTTTACTTTAACAATTTATGGCAGGGAGAACCTAAACACCATCTTTTAAGACCCTGATGTGAGCAGCTGTTCTTACCCAGGACAGTGCTGAGATGATATGAACACTGGTCCCAAGATCCTTTTTAATTAGAAGAACACTTCTAGTCTGCTTCACAACCTGGAAATCAAAATGAAGCCATCAGTCTGATTAGTAATAAAAGCTTGAAAAAGATAAATGAAATCCCTTTATAAATGAGGGTTGTAGCAAAAGGAAGTAAAGAATTAACTGCAGACAGGTATAACTGCATGACTTGTAAGTGGCAATTTAGTGTTTTGTACTGGTTTTACAAATACATCAAATCTGTCAATATACACAATAAATGGGGTAAAAAGGAACCTCTGCATTCTAGTAATATTCTAAAGCTGATTAATATAGCAGCATAAGAGGATAATAGCAAAAAGGAGGAAGGAGAGACTGAGGATAGGCAAAACCAGTTCACGTTTACTCTGGCAAATACATCTGACATAATAGAAATTCGCTTGTGAACTAATGCATGGCATTAGCTCCTCGTTCCTGGTGCACTAGGGTGGAATAGAACAACATGTAAGAAACGTTAAGGGTGAAGGAAGCAATGTCTTGGACAAAAACCTTGTAACTCAAGGTTCTTCTGATGTCTGGAGCCTTGGAAGCACCCAGTGGGCAGTGAAGGAGAGCTTCCCTGGAATTGTGGGCCTTGCAGTTATAAAACCATAGGAAGTCTGCACTTCTGGAGGCTCACAAAGAAGGAGATGGTGGCTAGGGGTCGTGGTTTCCTCCTCACACCCTCTGTGGTGTGAGGAGAGAGTATTATGGCTGCAGTATGGGCCAGAGTGGTACAGAGAGCTTGGTAAATAGGTTTTGGTATCTGCTTAGGAAATGGCTCTGTAAATCTTGACAAATACTGTTTCTGACATGCAAGATGTTTTAAAAAAAAACTAAACAGTTGGTGATGATTCAGTGACTTTTCAATTTTACCTCAACAGACATGGTTACAGTTCTGGCAGTGACAAGCTGAAGCAATTTTGGCTTTATTAAAAAAAAAAAAAATCACTCTTAGGGAGACAATGCAGGTTTGAATTCTATAAAGTAGGAATGAAGAGAAAAAGAATAGGTTAGGTGTTACTGTAGGAGAAAGTTTTAAAAGAATAGGAGCAAAGCTCCCTGGGAGCATTGACATTGTAATCTTTTGTTACCTGAGAAATTCTCCTTTTACAGGATCTAGATGATTACATTTAATTTAAAGAAAAACCAAACCCAAAAGAAACGACTGCACAACCACTCTGTGTGCCTGTAAAATATATATGGTATACACCTAATAATCTATAGTAGCAATATATATCTTCCATAATGCAGTCTTTAGAAGCTGGAGAGTTACTTAGAACTCAGTTTAGACTTATTTTTGAAGTTTTTAGGAGTGGACTAACTTTTTTAATATGGCAAAATATAAACTTTAAAATACTTATTTTTTAAAAATGTTATGAATAAGTTTCAGATAATTTATTTTACTGCAGACTCTTGGAAAGAATAAGTCATCCTCTTTTTTTTTTTTTTTAGCTCCACTGTAGATTTCCTGATGCATTCCTTACAAATTTTATCAGTGATAGTTTGCTTTTTTCATGTAAAATATATATGGAATATATATAATATGGAAAGAATACATTCCAAAACTTCTGTGAGTAGAACAGCTGTCCTAGAAGACTGGTGGGCAGAGTCTGCAGAAGGCATTTATGTAGAGTGAACAGCCTTGTATCATTGTTTGGATGCCAACCCCCTGCTAATCAAGCATGAGCTGGTTTGGTTTTTGGTTAGGAGCCTTGAGAGGAGGTTGTGTGCTCTGCAGGAAGCAGGGACTTTGTTTGAATCCATTCAGAATCAATCTTGGTTGATGATGGAATGTGGCTGATGGAAGTATCTTCTTTAAGGTTTACAGAACTGATTCTAGTAATCAAGGAATTTATCTGTATTAAAAAAAAAAAAAATAAAAAAAAATTGCCCAGAAATGTAGGATGCCTAGACAAAACAGTGTGGTATGGATTCTTGCATGATAAATTATTTTTATGTTAATATACAGCATAAATTAGTGCATATATATGTGTAATTCATAAGATAAATGAAACAGTTTTTAAAAAGAATGTTCATTAAGCATAATAAAATTATATTTTCATTTCTATGACACTTACTGAAGCAGTAACCTCAGGATTCCCTGAGGTGTTAATTCTCACTGGGTACTGTTTGTTAACTGCTGAAGTCATTTATGAATCTCAGATCTTAATTTTCAGGTGTTTGACAAAAAACAAGAAGACAGATATCCCCAGCTTCATAGGAAATTCTGTTAGATATTGGGGCACGATGTGTATTTCAGTGATTGGGTTTGAAAACTTAAGCCAGAGTTACTGAAGGTCAAAGGAAAGTTAGGCTTGTCCAAGAAACAAAACCCAGAGAGGCAGCTCTGTCTCCTGCAGAAAATACAGCAATGTAGAGGGTGTAATTTTATAGAAATCTATAGAATAGCAACTTTATTTTATTATGGTATGAAGGTGAAAAATACTCCCTCTTATGTTTTCATCAGAAGAGCAGCCTTAAATTTTACTGTAAGTGGAAAAAAAAAAGTTTTGATCTTGTTGTTCTCCTGGTACTAACAGGCTATAGCTGGTGTTTCTTCTCTATCAGCCTCTGCTATACCTAAGAATCTAAGTGTGAAGTATAACAGATTAGTAGTAAATTCAGTCCCTGACTCTTTTTCCTGAATTAGTGTTTTCAAACATTTTGTTTTTTTATTGTCTGCAAACTCAATAGGAACTAACATTAAAAAGCCAAACAAATTGAGCTTGCCACATCCATGGTTAGGTAAAAATAGGGTTTTATTTCGTGGTGTTACAGCAACAAATTACTGTTTCATTTATAGAACAGGCAGATCATCTTTCTGGGTATATTCTGATTTTATTGTTTATGGTTCTGTGAACATCCCTACATAATTTTCACTTTAAAGATAAAGTAGACTACTGAAGATTTTTAACCTGAAATTTGTTTTTTCTTTTCTGTGGTGAGAAGCAGAGAAATAGGGAACAACCCTCTCATCATTTATGTATCATGACCCAGCATCTCAGAGCCTTGGGCTATTATTTCAAAATCCAATATATTCAAACTTTGGCCTCAGAGAGCAGTAGGATCAGTACACAAGAACAATAGAGTGATAAATATAGATTTTTCATTAAGGAAAAGACTATATCCTGTCATTTTTGAATCAGTGTTCAGAAGAGGATCTGACAATTCATAGCCTCCTATAGGCTTTAACTTTATTTTTGTTGCAAAAAAGGACTTAATAGCCTTTTTATGTTACTGTGAGGCATCATTGACACACAGAAATAAAATCTTAATATATGCTAAAGGAGAGATCCTCTAACACTGTGACAGTAATTTAATGCAAGTCAATTTTGCACTGTGTATAATTAGAGGCACAATGTGGAGCACCGCTCACTCATCAGGATGGTTTGGGCAGAGGACACAGATCCAGTTGCTGGGCAGTTGGCTCACTAGGGTAAGCTTCAGCATCAGGAACTGCATTGCCTTTCTTCTGACTTCTCTCCTACATGAGAAATTTGTTTTGATAGTCAAATTATACATAGTGAAATCCTCTGTAGCACAGGAACTATGGATTTCTAGTACAAAAGTTAGGTTACTGGATGGATAGCATATGCTTTCAGGCATATGCTGTGTAAATGTACATATGTACATGTAAGCACACCACCCTCACATAAGAAGGGGTGTATCTGCTTAAGTTCTAGAAATTGCTCAACTTCTCAGAGCTGTTAACACATGTTATATTCTGGGAAACTTTCAGATTTTAGAAATGTTTTTTCATTTCAACAGATTTTTCACTCAGTTTCCTTCAGTAGAGCAGCTGTGATAGTGTACAAACAATTTAGGCTGAAAAGTAATTTTTGTGCTGTTTGTTTCACTCTGAAGGAAACAATTTACGTTCTGACTATAGCCAGCAGCCTAACACCTATTATTAGAGAATGACCAAACAGAAGTTCTTGGTTCTGCAGTACACTTCAGAAACTGTCTATTTTGCTGGGCTCAGACACCACAAAAAGGAGCACACCTTTTGTTGACCCCATATTTTAATATGCATGTAGCCACATTGGCACGTAATATCAAATTTGAATGTAAACAGCAATGCTGAGAAGGGTTTGGGATGTACTTTGTACGTATGGAGTGATCAAGAAAGGTCTAACAGCATTATATGAAGTTTACCAGAGGAGAGCTGTGTTTGGTTTGGTGGGAGGGAGGGTGGAGGTGGAATGATAAACTATGGGCTTGCTTCCCAAGTCCTGACAGGGAGAGATGCTTTATTCTGTATTGTTATCAATGCCAAAATAAAATTACAAAAATAATATTATTTCAAAAGTTTTCAGCTTGCTTTTAGCTGACAGGTCTCTAAGTGGATATAGCTTTTTCCACCTGCAATCAAATGTAATAAACCTTCTTCACTGCAGAAGTCAAATTCCTGGGAAAAAAAGAAGTTGGAAGCTCACACTTACACCATAAAACCTTGTTTATTGCCACCATCACTCTTGGAAGATATGCCCCACAATGGGGTTTGGTAAAGCCATTACAAGGTGCCGTATGAGTTCCATTTGCCTACAGTAAATAGAATGTCAGAAGTGTCAGGGGGAAATAAATATCGGGCTGGTTAAAAGGGAGCAGAGATGGCTCAAAGCATCATTGAGAGGATTGATTTATCTGGCATGCTGTAATGACTGCAGATGTGGATCTGTTATTCTAGATGAGCAATGAATTTGATGAGCTGATAACACAGGGCCAGAGAGGCCTGGTTTTAATTACTGATGAGGAATTTATTTGTGAAGCACTGTGATTTACTGAGGGTTTGTTCTGTTATTGACAGGTGACCTTGGGGCTTTTCTCTTTTGATGAATAAAAAAAGCAGCATTTTTTAAAGAAAAACTGTTTTATCAGTGCTATGAATGCAGCGAGGTCATTTTAGATAGAATATTGTCTTCCAAACCATCTTTATGTATAATTATTTTCTGTAGCAGTTGTTAATTGCTTCTTTCATCGAGATTGTCGTGTATGCTACACTTGCTGCTTGAGAGAAACTGATTTTGGTGAGGGTTCTTGCTAGCAAGAGGATGTTAGGTAGAACTTTTGTGGTAGAGATCTTAAGCAAATAATAAAAAGGCAAATTATCCAAGTATGTCTTGCTGGGTTGTTTAGCTTTTCAACTACATATGTCATCTGGCACGTGTTACTTTTACTGTTCTGATTTTTTTCCATTTAGGCCACCAAGATGGGGGGAGAAATCTAAACATGCATAAGGAATCAAAAACCTCTTTTAATGTTTGTTTTGGGTTTTAAGGTAAACATTGCCATAATGATTTAAACAGCAATTTGTTTGAGGTTAAGTTTTCATCAGGTTAAATTCATCAAGTTGGGCAGAAAGGTATCCAAATACTTAGGACTTTTATTCACTTAATTTACTTTTTCTCCCACACAATATACTTTTGATCTGTAGATGCAGTGGGAATTTGGTGTCGACCTGTGTTGACTTTAGAAGGATACTTTAATTCTGTGCTGCTCTTGCAAATCACAGCATGTTAATGTCAGGATAAACCAAAGGAGTTGCTGACTAAACGGTGTTGGAACTGTGTGAGATACTGTAGGTGTTTTCTGGTTTGTATATGCTGTTGGCTCTTCAGTAAATACTAGAACAATAAATAGAAAACCATCTGGAGTCAGCATTTTGTAGATGATATTTTGATGAGTATATATGATAATCTTGAAGTATGGCCAGGGAGAGGTAGGTACTGGATCAGGAGCTACAAGTCCTTTTTTGTTTTCCTTTTGCAGTCTTCCCAACAGAAGTGGTATTATCCAGAAACTGCCTTTGTACTGCTACTGTCAGCAATTTTTTTAATAAGGAGAAAGCTGTTTATTTAGTATTTACATTCAACATAGTTCCTGGAAATGATGAGAATCTTCTGTCTTATCTAACCAAACACAATTATTTGACCTTTACACCAAATTCCAGTCAAACTACTTGGATACTGTTTTCATTTATTGAAGCAGAGACTGAGCAGTTGATGGAATAGTTGTAATATCTGTTTTGATCCAAGGGTAAGGAAACTCTTCAGCAACATAGTGCCAAATAATCAGAATTTTCTAAGGTGGCAGGAAGAAATGGGGAAAGAGCTGAAGTCTGCACTGTGTATAGTGGGCAGCTAATACTGGCTGGAGTTCCAAGAGTTCTGCACAGCAAAGCATCACTCTTGGTGAACCATATAGTACATACCCGAGGAGGAGTGCTAGGCAATAAAGTGAGCTGGAATAAAGCATTATCAACCCTCCAAGTAATGAAATTGAATCTAAGCATTATCAGCCCTTTAAGTAATGAAATTGAGTCTAATAGTATGAAGCAATTTTTAATTTGTTTGCAACCTATGAAATATCTGTTCTCAAAAAGTGCTTCTGTTTGGTTTTTAATCTTTCTTAGACTTACTTGAATTTTGCTTGAACTTTTCATGTTAATCAAAACCATGTTGGAAATGGAAAAAAGGTGAGAATTAGGAAGAAGAGTGATTTTTTTTTTTTTTATGTGAAGACTTGTTTCTTAAGATAGTAGAAAAACCAAAAGAATAAAACATCACTTGACTAAATGCAGAACAAAAACCAAACCAAAACAAGCTGATCAGGCAAACACCTCTGTGTCCCTCCCTCCCCAATACTGTAGTAGTTCTCCCTTGCTCTCTCCCTACCCCCTCTCTTTCTGTGGGTTTTTCCACGGGAGGGGAACAGTTAGCTATTCATGAGTAACGTGTATCTTATTATAAAAACAGTGTTTGGCTCCAGGTATTGTATTTCAATTAAATGCATCTGTCAATTCTAGATGTACTCATGACTGAAACATTACAATTAAGCAAATTGCAGTTAATAACAGTGTTAAATAATGTTCTGGTTTACAGATTTACTGGTTTTAGGTCGTCTTATAAAACCAATTTATTAAACCAATTAAGTATACTTCACCTGTAAAAACTGAATTTTTGCTTAAGTAGCAACAAGAAGAAAAATGTCTTCACCTCTTATGTGGGACTTGGTTTAGTTTGTTCAGAGGCTACTTTGTGCAGATTTTGCCAGTGGAAATGCCAGATTTTAAACTTATGCAGCAGCTTAAATAGCAAATGTAGTGCAGGGTCGTAGGAGAGAGAGTTGTGTTTCTTGCTTTATTTATTCACCAAGAAAGAGATTTGATTTAGTATGCTGTTGTTTACTCAGTAGCTTCTCTGTGAGTGTCAGCACTGGTAGATATCATTTGTAGTTTAACAGAGGATTAATACAGCAGTAAGCCTGCAGTATTTTGGGTGCCATTTCGGTTTCCTAATGTTATTTTGTGTTATTTTGTGTTTTTCTTTCCCCACCTTTTAATTTTGTTATTTAATGTAGCTGGCTTGTATTTTGCCTGTCTCTGTGTTGAGTATCTTCCAGCCTTTCTGTATGAAGAATGGCTTCAGACCTTTGGAAAGCATCCTTGAAGCAAATGACAGTACACTTCTTTATCTTCTTCAGTCAGTGTACTCATGAAGTGGCTGCTTTGCCAGCTACAATGGCTGTGAGGAACCGTGGTTGCTGACAAATGCATCGAAAGTTCTGAGAGTTGCGTGGGTTTCCAGTATGTTTTGGAAAGAAATCTTAATATTAAAGAGCTAGGTACAAGCTCAAGAGGTAGAATCGTGTCTCCAGATTCATTGTAAAGTTCCTGTTGAAATCTGTATTGTGAAAATGTCTTTAGGGAGACCATGAGGCTAAGGAGCTTTGTGTCTTCTGGAGTTACCATGGTTCTCGGTTTGATTCTGTGCAGTGCCTACACTGATACCCTGGGATGCAGGGACGGACTTAGTGGAGACTGGGCTGACAGAGAGGCACAGGCCTGCAAGATGTCCTAATTCTCCTCTAAGCAAGTCAAACACTACCTCAGACTATTTTGTTGGGCTTCCCTGGTACTATTCAGTTTAAGGGATATCTATTGTATGGGTTGTCAGCAAAGATCTGGGCATTTACATCCAGTGATTGCAAGCCCACATTTTGGCCTGGTAGGGGACCTGCACCGGCTGAGATTGGTTGATTTTTGTCATTGATTATGACAGGAGATGACTGCATCCCACAATTTCAAGCAATTGCAAAGCTCCTCATAAAATTTGGGGGTTTAAAAATACTTTTTATGTAGCATCTTAACATGCAGAATAAATATAACATGTTTAACAGACTTAGAAGCTTTTACAGCTTCTGTGGGACTAGGCTGAACTTGGAAACAGTGCTTCAGAAGACACATTCCTTATTGCTGCTTTTCCCGAGTGCCAATCTATGTTTTGTGTCACTGCAAGTAGCAAGGATGAAAAGGACAAATAAGCTGTTGTATAGAAACACTGCCTGTTTAGACCAGGTTTTTTCTACCCTTTTTGCCCCTTATGGATAATTAATGTAGTCCTTATTTTAAGTTTGTAGTCTGCTTTGGGATTTCTCCTTGCTCTCATAGGAGAGGTTTTGTGATAGTTGTGTGCGTGAAAATGATTTCTCTAAGTTGGCATTGTAAACTAGCTGAGATTTTTCCTAATTCCACAGCCTTCTGTAAAAGTGATTTTACTATGTGTAATACCAAGCTGTTGCTATAAGGGAGTTGGTGCTTTAACTCCCCTTTCATCCCTGTGTGACCACTTTGTGATTAGCGTTTAATACCTTCGGCTTCATTGTCTGGATTTACCAGTGCTGTCAGTGGAGAGTGGAAGCTGTGAATTTGGGTCCACTCAGTAGAGTGTAACAAGGAGCTGTCTTTCTGTGAAGGAAGTGACTCAGGAGTGTCTGTTTGAGTTTGAGCTTGGTTTTTGTTGGGGTTGTTTGTTTGTTTGTTTGTTTGTTTGTTTTTGGTGTTGGTGGTAGGATGAAGCTGAGATGACCACATGCTGCTTTCTACTACGGTTTCCTGGCAGCCTTCTGATGGAGTGTGCTGTTCTGTGCTCTAGAAGCTGACTTCTGAGGGAGAAAAAATACTATATGTTAAAATGCTTTTCCTCTGTAGGCTGACCTTCAGTGTAGATGTGTGTGTGTGTATATATATATGTGTAGTGAGTGCTCTATTTGCTAGGCTGTGCAGACGGTAGCAGTGTGTAAACTTAGATCTGTGAATTGCCCTCTGCTGTTACTGTGCAACAACGTGCAGGATGTAGCAGACACAGTAGAGGGCCTGTGAGGCAGATAATAAAAATGATTTGGAATATTACTGTCTCTGTAAGCAATGTCTTACTTGAAGAGAGTCTGTAAATGGACATAAAAATTCTATTAGAATTCTGATAATTATATTTAAAGTGTTTGTTTTCCTTTGATGTGAATATGTATTGCATTGTACTTTGTCAGATGATTTGTTTATATGCAGTCATGTGTGTGTATATATATACTTAAAGCAATACTTGGAGAATTAAAAGAATTTGCACTTTGTGATGTTTAGCCCACAAGTGCTGAGGTCTCACTGATCTGATAAGGACCCGTCTCTGCCTCAGCTGATTGCATACAGCCATTAGAGTGAGTTACTGCATTTGTCGTAGTTAATGTGGAAGCCTCAGAACAGAAATTAAGACATGTCAAGTGTGTGGAAGCTGGAAATGTTAAAACATACTTAACTGTTACTATCTGGTGGGTTGCACAGTGCTGTTCAAATGTAAACAGCCAGTCTGTTTCAGGGCAGGGTTATTCCTGGCAATCCCTTTATCCTGTGGGATAGAACAGTATTTCAATTTAACAGTTCTTGGTAGTCATGTGAAAACTGTGAAGCTGGAAGCAAGTAGTATTTTCTCCTGTTGAGAGTGGAGAGCTAGTTGCACTAAGAAGTACTGATACTGCTTAATTGAGATACTTGATGTTGTAGAATGAAGCAAGGTGGCTGCAAGACAAAGTGCATACAGTTTGTCCACGTTTAAATATCAGGTACAGGACTAAGTGTTCATTTAAAAATGTATATAGCAGTGCTTCCTTTAAAAAGTCAAAATTAATCTTGCAATGTTAACTTTTTAACCATACAACAATATAGGAAGGCACAAACGTTCTAATTCAGTGTGGTAATAAGGTTGCACATGCTCTGTTAACCTGCTCCAAAATGAGAAGCTGAACTGTCCTTTCTGTCACACTTAGAACGAGTTCTGGTGTGACTCTAAAGTCCCTGGGGGCTTAGCAAATTCACAGTTGTGTAGAACAGAGCAAATATGGCTCCTGTGGTCTGTAGAGTTTTGTTAATACAGTAAAACTTGTCTCATCTGGTTTTGTTGAGGTTTCTGGTAACTTCTGTGAATGTTGTGATCGGAAAAGGGTGCAGGAGTGCTGCTGCTTTCCAGCAGTACCTGATGTCCTGACATGTTTTGTTGCTCTGTTTTGTGTTTTGGTATTTTGTAGAGATTCCAGCATATTTTTATTTGCACAGTTAATAAAATCACATCTATTCTGCTTGGTTAAAGTTTGTTTCAGAAGAGTGTTGCATGTGAAATATTTTGTTGTAGTTCCTTCATCATTACAAGATCAGATTTTTATCATCCAAGGGGAACAGTGACCTTGGCAAATACAGGGAGAGGAGCTGGCTTGCAGTAATCACAGTTTTTTGATCTCAAACTGAGAAGCTGTACGCGCTTCCGTCTGCAGATGCTGACTTCTGGAACACAGTAAGTAATTATAGTATTATGTAGGCAGAATAGAGCCAGTTCCAAATGACTTAAATCAGTAACCAATGCTTGTGGAAATTGGATTTCATCTGATGTGGCTCTGTACAAAACCACAAAGGAGGTTTGTGGTCTGTCTGCACTGAGTTTGAGCACCTTTTTGGTTCTGTTGAAGGTAAATATTTTCTTGACTTTGCAGTCCTGTCATCTGTATGGGACCTCTGGTTTTAAATATTTTGTAGTTGGTGTTCATGTACCTTCCACAGAGGTAGAGACCTGCAGTTGGTGCTTTTTCTTGATGCTGTATTGATTATTGTTACTGTTAAAAGGTATGCAAGATCACTTCCACCTTCAAATGTCTCTATTTAAAACAAAGAAAACAACCATGCCTTGGGGATGTGAACTTAGTGTTGAGATGACAGAACAAAACTGCCAGGCTGGAAGATGGTAGGTGCCAGTGTGCTTGCCATTGTGATCTGCCTTTTTTCCCCTGTGTATATTCCCAGGTGCTGTGGACACTGTTGAATTCATCTGAACTGGCATGGACTTGACTTGTGCACTCGATCATGAAATAGGTGTTTGCAATCTCAGGCATCAATAGTGCCATGGTGGTGCATGTCCCAGCCTGGGGAGGTTGCCTAGGAATTAATATTCAAGAAAATCCAGGTTCAGGTTTAGTTAGAAATGAATAATGTTCAGACTCTTGGGGTGGAGGGGAGAGCATGGCAAGAAGCACTGGAACCGAACACAAATGTGACTGTGCTAGAGCTTCTTTAATTCTGTTTACAGTATCTGTACAAGATATATACTGAAGACAAATAGGGGAATGTTTATTTGGTTTTTCTTTCAATAAATTTATAGAAATTTGTCATCTAAAAATGAATTTTAATTGTATTAGGATTTATTTTACAGAGCATCCCTCTGAAATGGTATAGTTTAGTGTGGTGTTCATTTGCATAATTTTAGAAGTGAGTAGTAAAACATGCAGTTCTTGAGAGATCATCTTTCAAAGACTCAGATTATTGTCATCACCAATAACAGCTCAGATGGGATAAAGCAGCTCTGTTTATAGACACTCTCACACTCAACATAGTCTTATGTTCCAAATTTTTTGTCACTACATTAAGTCATTTTTGGCTTTTATCATTACTTTGAATTTCTTTTAAGTCTTTTTTTTTTTTTTTTTTCCCCCCCCTCTCCCTTGTGATATGATGAAAAAAATACTGGTTGAATAGTTAAACCTTGTCTGGTTTTGAAAGAGGGAAGTATCCTAATTTCAGGAGCAGTTCTTCAGACCTTTCTAGGAAAGAAAACATAGATATCTATTCCTTCGATTTATGAGCTTGTGTTTTTAATGTTTGAGCAGATACTGGATATTCAGGGAAATATCTAAGTCTTGAAGGTTTCACAACTTCTATCACAAAACTGTGTTACTATGGAAAAGTGGTGTTCACTCTTCTGACAAGTGTGACACTTAACCAAGGAATAAAAATAATACAAACCACATAATACACGGAGCGAGGAGGGAGTTGTCTGTGCAGACAGTTTGTTGACACTTTGTTGGAAGAGATTTCTCTGATCTGCTTGTTGGGTAGGATCAAAAATGCATCTGAATTGAATGGGATTCTGAACATTTTATTAGGGATGTTGCTACGTATACATGCTTTCTAAATTGAGGGTTAGTTGTTACAGGTTTAGGGCCTGTGTTAAACAGAGAGAGTGTCCAGGCCTGCTGAAGTGCCAGTAGCTTGTTAGAAAAAGCAAAATCCAACAGTTAAAGCACTTTTTTAGAATGAGTATCTTTTTTTTTTTCCACAGCTTTCCATGAAGCTGCTCAAATGTAAGATGTGCAGTTCTTTTAAAACTGGGGGGGTGGAAAAAAATAGCACATTTCTTTTTGGTTTTATTTTTAAGGTTATTTTCCAAAGATGGATGCAGTGAAGACAAACAGGTGCACTTTTCTCCTTGGCATAGGCTATCAGAAATGACACCCATGAAAGTTTATTTCTGCAAAATATAAACCCATGCTTATAAAATGGGTGTCTTCTTTATTTCCTGTTTAGAGTTGGTCATTGCACACTTGAGCATTTGGTGCTTCCCCTCCAACCTCTTCCTAAAGGTTTGAGGGCAAGGACGCATCAGCGTTTGCATATAGGGTGGACTCCATCCACCTCGAGTAGAAAACAGCCTGAGAGATTCCTCCCTCCTTTGTTGTCCCTTTCTCCCAACAGGGTCTCGGTTTAGGGCTCGGAGCCAAAGCAGCTCAGTGTGGATGTTGTGTTGGAGTCTTTTGAATGTGGATGTGAAGCAGTTTGTCTGTCCTTTGCTTCGCAAGAATTCTCTTCTTAAAAAACAAAGCGGTGGCTATGAAGTAGCCTATTTGTCCTAAAACTTATGAAAAGGAGGGGGAGGGAGTGCTGGGACCCATCTTTATAACAACAATCAGCCTTTGTAAGGTTTCATTCCAGGCTAATGGCTGGTGAAATTGTTCTGGGTAGTTAAAATGAAATGAAATGAATTAAAGAACATGAAGGAGAGCAAGCAGAATGGTTTATTGCTTTTCTTTGAAGGCACAATAGCTATACTCTGTCTCTTTTTGTTACTCATATCTGTGTGGCGGATATTTAAAGTCAGGGTTTTGAATAGCGTGATGGCTAAATGAGGGCTATAAATCGAGGGCTACGGTGCAAAATCCTTGTGCTAGCAAGTGCTAAAACACAATACCAAAGAAGCTGGGGTCTAAAATTGTTTTAGACTGATGAATATGCAGACATAAACCCAAGGAAAAAAAAATATATTCTCTACCAAAAAACCTTCAGAAGGACTAATGATCAGTTCCTAAAAAAGGAAGACACAAATATTTTAAACACATTAATGCTTTCAATTTATGCTGGAATGTTACTGATATTTCCTTAAAAGCCTGAAAGTCTGTACTTAAGAATTTTAATTAAAAGTGTGAAAAACATGAAGTAGTCAAATATTTTTATTAATGGCAAAATGTGAAAATCAAGAAGTCAAGAAGTTGCTGTATAGTATTTCATTTATAAACCTACAAATGTAGCCAAAACAAACCAAAAATTTTTGTAATGCTTTAGCTTGCTGATAGCCATACAAAAGTTTCCCAAAATGGGATAAGGCAGCTTAGAAAGCACCTGGTTTAAGACTGTTGTTACACAGCTGAAAAAATAAAGTGTCATATCAGGTTGAGGTCAGGTTTGTCTAAGAAAAACTAACAGGAGGATTTCTATTGTCAACACAGGAGATGAGCAGTACGATAACAGCAAATTATACTCTCTGATCCACCCCTCTGTTACAGGAGTGACTGGAGATTAAAGCCTCAGCCAGGAATTTCATTACTCTTAAACATTTTTCACAAAGGCTGTATTTGCAAAAATACTGGGAAAGAAGGGTCAGAAATTTTCATGAAAGCATGAGATCATTTTTGCCTAGATGTGCATGTACATATGTGTGTACTACAATCATATTTAGAACCAAAGATTATACTTCATGCATCTATTAAAGTTAGTGTATGTGTCTGGGCCTTAGGCTCCATGAAGTGGAAGTGGATCCTTGCTAGTATTGGATTCATGCTATGTGAATGGTCTGGGTATTTTTGTTTGGTGGTTGGTTGTTTGGTTTTGGGTTTGTTTGGTTGGTTTTTTTGAGGGGGGTGGGGGAAAGTTTCAACACTAACATATGAATAGAAACTGAAATTGAAGATTATTTAGACTTATGAGTTAATAAAAAGTGCAAGTCTTTCAGGGGGGTGAAGAGTACAGAACTTTGTCACTTTTCAGTCAAAGTTTATTAACAGTACTGATTTTATTGGCACTCAATTAAGCAAAGCCTGGAGTCTGAGAACCTCTTTTTTCAGGCTTTTAAAAAGCAGTAGCTCACAAGCCTTCTTGTAGTTGAGCCTTCATGAGAAATTGTCAATGCCAAGTCCAGCTATCTCCCTAGCTTTCCTGACAAGCTGGGACTTCTGATGCTTCACAGCTCTCCTGTGTCTTGGAATGTGCATTGTTGTGTCTCTGCTCCAAAGAGGTTTCTCTGCTTCCATCTGTGTCATTGCTGTGTCAGAGGCTGTAAACCTGCACAGATCCACCTGTCCTCTCACAGAGTTGGTCAGGTGCCTTTGGGCTCTGGTTTATCTTGGTGTTTGCAAGTGTGTGGGCTCCGTGGTTCCTGCTGGAGCTGAGCTTCTTTGCTCAAGTAGATGAGCACCATTGTCTTCTGGGTTGTTGAGGTCCCTCAGCAGAGTAGATAGGCTTTCATTTGCCTCACCTTTTTCTTCTCACACTAAAAGTCAAGACATTTCTACTAAATGTTTTTTCTTTAGTATTGGTGTATTTAATAGTGACTGTGCCTATAGCAAGGTAGCTAATCTACTCCTAAACTAGCTAGATAGGTGCCTCGCAGTGGCTGACCTATAGAGGTTCATTGCTCATGGCTGCAAGGCCTGTGGAGCTCCAGACATGTTGTACTTGGTCAAGCTCCTTACTGGTTTGCTTAGACTGCTGCTTGCACTGGCTGGAATAAAGCTGCCTTGGGTATTAATACAGTAACAGTGGAGTCCCTGCAGAGCAGACACAGTTCCCATAAAACTGTTATGTGCACCAGAGGAAAACAGTAAAGGTGGTTGGGAGATGTATTAAATCATGGTGTGCTGCTTTAAGGTGTCTGGTACTTGATAGCTCTTGTTCCATGGTGGGTGGACAGCTGTGTTGAAGGATGCAATGTTCTCCTGGGTTATGCTGTCTAGATCTGCCTGTCAGTGTTGTGAGAGTTGTCCTTTGAGAGTCTAGTGTAACGGGTGGCACTAGAGAGTGATTTTTCATCTCTGGAGTGTGCAGTTATATCCACGTTAGGTGGAGAGCCAGTCAGCAGCAACACCCATCATCCTTTTGCTAAAGGAATTCAACTGCAGAAGGAAGATAAAATCCCCAAGTCAAACCTGGGGCCTACAGAAGTAAGAGCAGAAGTGGCATGTATGCTCAGGAAGGTAGATGCGAGCTGAGATGTGCCCCACTTTATGGACCTGATTAACTGTTTTTTAGCTTCTCACAGACAGAGACTGTGTTAGGATGACCTATCTTAATTTTACCAGTAGCAAGTGTGATAAGCCTTAGACCTTTATTAAAAGAGCTTGGGACTGTCTTAACCTGAGATGTTTGCAGGCCTCAAACTGCTGCACAACTTTTGGTAGAAAACAGCACTCCTATTTTTATCATATGTTAGAGAAGTTCATCCATCAGATTTAGGAGATGGATTCATTCCCTTCCTGTGGCTTGCTGTGAAATTGCTATTTGGCACTGCCCATCTATTATTGGAGAACACTTAGTGCTGCCCCTGGCTTTGTCTGTTGTTATTTCCTTTGCAATCAAGTTAATATGTAGATGCTTTACCATCAATAGGAAGTATATGAATGTGCCTGCAAAATGAGGGCTTGGCTTTGTGTTTGGTTGGTAAGAAGTCTCCACGCACGTTTGCAGCCATTGCCCAATAGTAGCATTCTTGTTTCCTACTTGAGAAGCTTTTTAAATGTCTGAAATATGGTGACTGACATCTACTTAGGCAGACACAAAGAAAAGCTTTTTACAGTTATGCATTAAAAACTTTCAAAGAACAGTAGATGTGTGTCCATGAAAATGCTTATTACATCCATATGAAGTGGCCCATTTTTTACTGGCTGCTGGTGTATTTCCATAATGAGCATGTTACACTGGGATTGTGTTTACTTTAATAAAATTCTTCAATGCTTCACTCTGATGGTATCTGTTCTTGGATAAGAATAGTTTGCAGGGAAAAGTGAATGAGTGGCTTTATGCATAATACAAGAGTATCAAATTAATCAAAATGTAAGGTGCTTTCTGCTTTTTAATACTGACTAAATGTTTTCCTTACAGAAAGTAGTTGAGTTGGCTGCAAAGTAGACTTATATTAGTGTCTTTTTTTTTTCTCCCACTAAAAAAGATTTGCCTTATTCTTCATAAAAAAACCTAAACCAAAACAAAAACACAAACCCCACCCTCAGCCCCAGCACATAGGAACCATATTGAGATTATTTACCTATGGGAAGAATGCAGTACTAGAGTGTATATTTATGAGGCTTAACTCTGACTTTGAGAGGCTGTGACAAATACTGGAGGGTAGTGAAAATGAGAACAGTAGCTCATGAGTTAGGTTTCTTAGGCTTCTAGCCTGGTTCTTCACAAGGGAAGCATGTTTGACTTGTTGAACTAGTCTGTCTTCCAGTTTTCATTGCAGCCAAAAGCTGTTGCTGATGTTCTGAACAGCCACTGGTGGGAAAATGGCACCATTTCTTACTTGTGTTTCTTCTAAAACAGAAGTAAAAAATGATAGACTCATTAAGGTCTGAAAAGACCTCTAAAATCATTAAGTCCAAGCATTGACTTAACGCTGCAAAGTCGCCAGTAAACCATGTCCCTCAGCACCACATCTATGTGTTTTTTGAATGGTATCAGGGATGGTGACTCCACCACTGCCCTGGGCAGCCTCTTCCAATGTGTAACCACTCTTTCAGCACAGAATGTTTTCCTAATACCCAACCTGAAATTCCTCTAGCACAGCTTGAGGCCATTTCCTCCTGTCCTATTGCTTGTTACCTGGGAGAAGAGACCACCTGGCTCTTTCTTTCAGGGAGTTGTAGAGAGCGAGAAAGTCTCCTCTGAGCCTCCTTCAACCCCAGTTCCCTCAGCCACTCCTCACAAGACTTGTGCTCTAGACCCTTCACCAGCTTTGTTGTCCCTTGGACATGCTTCAACACCTCAGTGTCCTTATTGTAGTGAGGGGCCCAAAACTGAACCCAGGGTTTGAGGGGTGGCCTCACTAGTGCCAGGTAGAGGGGGACAATCACTTGCCTAGTTCTGCTCGCCACGCTAGTGCCGATACAGGCTATTGGCCTTCTTGGCCACCTGGGCACACTGCTGGCTTACCTTCAGCTGCTGTCAGCCACAACCCCCAGGCCCTTTTCCATCAGACAGCTTTCCAGCCACTCTGCCCCAAGCCTCCAGTGTTGCATGGGTTTGAATAAAAGGTTTATAAAGACTATCAAGCCACTAGTGTGGTAATGTACCACAGTTGGTGGTACCACACTGTAGTGTCATGGTGTTGGGGAAAACCACGAAGGGTACGTGAATCAAGGGCTTCTCTTCTTCCTCTTTTGTTTCTTTGTATACTTTGGATCCTTGTACAATTGTCCACTGTTGAGGAACAGAAAAGTCTGAGATGTTGCTGCATGCCTCCCTGAAGTTGCTTGCCACGTCACTAATGCTGCTGTTGTCTGGTCTGTAAACCAGGAGCTTTGAGGTGAGAGGGTGTTTTTTAGTCACTGTTGTGAGTCATTCAGGCTTTTCAGCTATCATTGCATTTTGCCCAGGTAAGAACAGTATTGCCAGAATAATTTTTGGTCTGTTCTTCCTCTTGATCTGTATGGTTTGGAGGAGTTTGATAGTTCACAAGTAAGGAGAACTGGGATGTACTCTTCAGCATTAACGTTTTTAGTCTAGGGTTAATGTCACTGGTGAAATTCTGTAATAATGCAATGAATTCACAGTAATTTTAACACTGTATAAGGAACTTACAATATTGATCTTTCTGGGTTATTACATTTGCTTTTAAAGGTAGATGAAACATTAACACCTGAGACTGCAGCATTGATCATAACGTTGTCAGTGTAAAAGCCTAACGGCTGTCAGTTTATTTCAGAGATAATACAAAGAGCAGCCTAGCTTTAAATCAGGTGATTAACTTGCTTAGCCATGCTGAGGCTGGAAGAGAATTGAAACTCAGTGGAAACAAAAGCCAAGATTCAGAAATTCTGTCTTGACTGTGCAATGAGAGTTTACTTAATGATGGTGATGGGAATTTTCCAGTTGCTGAGCGTGTGTCAAGTGGGCTTCACGTGATGAATATTCTGGCCTTTTCTTAAGTGGTGTGTTGTGTTGAAAACCAGCTTCAGAAAATAAGTTTGAGGTGTGTAGGAATAAAGATATATCCAGATGTTTGTGGGTTTAAGGAACCATTAAAGGTTGTCTAGTTGAACCTGCCCTATAGTGAGCAGGGACATCTGCAGCTACATCAGGTTGCTCAGAGCCCCAGACAATCTGACCTGGAGTGGTTCCAGGTGTGGGACATCTCCCACCCCTCTGAGCAACCTGGGCCAGGGTCTCATCACCCTCAGTGTAAGCAGTATCTTCCTTCCATCTAGCCCAAGTCTCCTTCTTTTAGTTGAAAACCATTACCCCTTGTCCTGTCACAGCAGGCCCTGCTAAAAAGTCTGTCGCCATCTTTCTTCTAGGCCTTTTAAGTACTGACAGACTGAAGATCTCCTCAGAGCCTTGTCTTCTCCAGACCGAAAAACTCCAACTGTCTCAGCCTTTTTGCATAGCAGAGGGGTTCCACCTCTCTTTTCTTTAAGCCTTTCATAACAATCTGAGAAATGAATTCCAAATTGAAGTAGTTCTGGAAAAGAGACTTCTAAAGCAATTCTGATAGAAGAGGAGAATACTATATTTATGTTGTCTGTTCAGGAATGTGGAGAGAGCTGTGTTTTAATATGTGACTCTTGAGGGCATCTCCCACTCTATTCTGCCATTTATTTTCTTCCTTGTACTGTTTGCTTTTTTTGATAAGTAAATATATAATGAATTTGGGGAGTGCTGAGAGAGCAGGAGATGAAAGGAGTAGACAATTAATACTGGTAGTAATATGTATTTTCTACAGAAACCCTTGAATTAAGATGCAAAAAGTAAGCTAGATCAAGAGAAGAAGTTAGTGTGAGACAGGTTTTGAAAACAGCTAATGAGCAAATACTGTGAAGGATTTGTGGTTTCCTCTCCCCTTTTTCCTGTTCCTTTGGAGCCCTGAAGGTGTCTGACAACCTTTAAGATTGGGTGTCGATTTTTGAAGCTAATAATGTAGTAAAAAACCCCCAACTAATAAAGTTACAAAGGTCCCACGATTTAGGGTTTTTTCTTTTAAGCAGTTTAGCAGAAAGCAATTAAGAGAGCTCATTCTAGTGGCTAATCAAAATCATAAACCAAACCACAAAATAAAGGCAAAGTATAAATTAGTGCTACTGAAAAGATGCTCCCAAACCAGCTGTGCTTACATACATCAAGTTTACATTATTAACTCCACCATTTCTCCAACCAGTATGTTGTCAGCACAGTGGAATGAAGCCTTCATCTTTACCCATTATCTCCTTTCAGAAAATCTAAAATAACTTCATTGTAAAACAAGATGGAAAAGCAAGTCACAGAAGATGCACTGTTGAAAATGGCACTTTCATTCAAATGTATTTGTTTAAAAAAGAAGTAAAAATGGTGAAACTGCATTTGGAGAGTTTAAGAACTGCAGGGCTTACTGAGATAAAGATGAAAAATGTGTGTGCAGTGGTGGAACTGTTAGCCCCCCTGTTGGGGCTGACAGATCAGCCCAGAAGTGGCATCAGGGCAGGGAGACATCAGCTTCAGTAATGGAGAGATGTCTGGGGGAAAGATTGCTCTATCACGGTGATGGGTTCCTCACATGTTATAAATCTCAGATTGTTCTTTCCTGCTGCAGAAATGAGCAGCTCTTTCTCCTTCCTAGAATGAAATGTTGGGTAGAGAAAAGAACAGAAATGAAAACGAAAAGTGAGGAAAGTTATCTTTTTAACATAAATCTCTTGTAGAAACAGTATCAGACCCATTAGTGATCTGAAAAACAGCACTGTGCCAATCTCTTCCCTAGGCATGGAAGGAAACAAGCTGCTTTATGGTGTCTCCTCTCTCCCTTCCCCAGGGCTTTTAATCTAGGTGTAGCAGCAATGGACTGTGCTAAATTTCTGTGTGGGAGGTGAGGTCTAAGGTGGTGACGGGAGAAAAGGAGATCCTCTTGCCTTCAGGTTGTGATGAGGAGGGAGGAAGGTGTGGCTGTCCAGTCCCTCCTGTCCCCAGAAAGGAGGCCAATGATCAGCAGTTGCCAAAGAAGACCTTAGAGCGCTAAAAAAATGCTACTGTGACATGCATTTGCCCAGAGACTTGCTTGTCTGCTCAGATGTCATTGAGAGATTTGAGGATTACCCCATGGTGGGTAAGCTGTGCCCATGAAAGCTAGCTCTGAGTGTGAGCAAACATTTTTATTCTTCTTTTGTTTGTTTGTTCTCCCTGGTGCTGCCATTTTTTTGCATCCTTTGTGCAGCTAAGTTTCACCTTGTATTGGGTATAAAGAAGCTCCATACCAGTGTTTGCTTTAAATGCTTCTGAGTTTGTTCAAAATGCTTTGAGTCCTGAAAATAGTGCTTATGGTTATATTTTTCTTATAAAAGAAAAGCAAGTGCTCCTGTAAGGAAGTGCTTTGGAGCCTTCGTATTCCTCAATAAAGATAGATACACAGACATAAATTAAATTATCTTTGGAAATTTATATGAGCTTTGATTAAGTTTAGGTAGCTTGTCAGAAGAGATTTTGGAGTAGGAAACATGGATAAATAGGTGTAATCATTTATCTATCTTGCAAAGGGGAAGTGAAACTAAATTTGTTATTAAATATAATTCAAACCAGGCAGAAAAGTGGGTAGTTAGATAAAATGTAGTGTGGTTTTCCATGAGTAGATTGTGCTAAGCTGACTTGATAGCTATGTTTGATAAGATTAGTTATTTTTTTAGTTACAGGAAAGGTTGCCCTTGCTATCTGGACTTGTGGAATGCTGAAATTTCAGGAGGGCTTGGTAAAGATGGGGAAAATGGCTTAAGGATGTCACATGTCATTTGAAATTATTAGGCTTAAGGAAGGTTACTGATTGAGTTTTCAAGGATTGTTTTGTGGCTAATCTTACTTAATATATATAATGATCACCTTGACACAAAGAGTGGGTGTGTGGTAGTGCAGTTTGATGACAAATGTAAGAGGATGTTGTCAATATATAGGAGAATAGGAAAGACAGCTTGGTGACTGGAAGGACTGGAATAACAGAGATGGGATGAAAATTAGTAAGGCCACTAATTCACTTAAGACTGCTGAATCTGAAACACTAGAACAGATAAAATTATGTGGTTGATTAAATGAAAAAGACCCTCAAAGAAGCAGAGAGAAGGAATAGTATAGATAAGTGAGAGAAAGCATCTGGTTCCTGTTAAAACTTGGATGATTAAAGCTGTTCCAGGTAGGGTCTTGCCAGTGTCCTGAACAAAGGCATCAATACTTGTGCTATTCAGGAAGCTCCACTCTACCTGGGTAAGAATTATGTTTGGCTTTTTATGCTCTGCTTGCATTGAAGCTTGCTGTCAGCTTACAGTTGGTGACAGATGAGCTGCTCCTCAGTGAAAGCAGTGGAAAGCCTAAGAAAGAGCTTTCAGCATTCTGTTAAAATGGTAACTCAACCTTAATTACTTCTATCCCTTGGAAAGTGTGTTCAGATATGTTTCCTTTTTGACTTTCCTTCATGACTAGAAAGTTTTTCTGCCTTCTCTGAACTGTGTATGTCATCTCTTAATTGGCTGCATTGTCTATGCCTCCCCTGATGTTTCAGATTCATGTACCCCTTCTCATTTGTTCCTCCCTTGATAATTTGTTTGTATTTATTGTTCTTCGTGTTTATTTTTACATTTATCTTTTTGTTTGTATAATCTGTATATTCTGCCTTTATTCTGAGTAATCATTTGAATCCCTTCTGTGCCCAGTGGGATGCTTGGTTGTGTTAGGTGTTGTGCATACACAATCTTCTGGCTCCACACTAAACCTTACAATCCTTAGTGACCTCTGGCTTTTGGAAGATTTTTTTTTCCTAGCTGTTAAGTAAGAGCAAGCTAAGTTTGATGAACATTTGAGTGCAATGTATTCCTTATCTTGCCTTCTCATTTCCACCTGCAATAGAGAGGATGAAAGGTTCAAGTTGGAGTCAAATGAAAGACAACTTCGTTCAAATCAGGCAGCATCCAGGGCGGTGAGGGTGAGGCTGTGCTTTAACAAGCATGAAACTGTTTGTTCTTGTGCCTGAGGTTGCATGGTACCTGAATAAAGTCTTTCACAGGCCTAGTTTTAAAGAGAGCAAGCATTTGCCATTTAGTAAGAGTGAAATGAAAGGTTCCTCAAAGCCACTCAGCAGATGAATGTGAGTGTGGGGAGTGCTAAAAACAGAGTTGCATAATGGCGATGTTGGACAGGACCTCTGGAGGTCATTTGATCCAAACCACAGATCAAGCAGGGTCACCTGTAGAAAGGTGCCCAGAACCATGTCCAGACAACTTGTGGAGATCTTCATTACAATATCTCAATTACTCTTGCTTTTAATGTCCCATACTTACTTGTTTGACAATGCATATAGTTCATATAATTCATGAGGGAGGAACAGCCCCATAGGTTCTTCTCCCAGGAAGAGGAAAAGAACCTCTTTCTCTCTAGTTTCCTTTATTCATGTTTTCAAGGATTAACTAGGCTGCAGTATATTGCTCCCACAGTTGCAATGAATGTTTTAATGATTTGTACAAGTTCTCCTGCAGTTCTGTTGTAATGTGTTGTAAGCTGCATGCAATGAAATCATCTGCTGTGAAAATATATAGATATCTTATTTCTTTTAAGACTCGACTGTGGAAAGTTGTCCTTGATTACCCCAATTGATTTATCATTCAGAGACATTCTAAGAGTTTGTTCAAACCTCCAGTTTCTAAGCTGTCTGTGTAGTGTCCACTCTCCTCTGGCCACTGCTCCTTCTTTTAGCCATAGGATGTGATGCACAGGCTGTGATTTCTCTTCAATGTGTGTCTTAAACTGCTAAAACTGGAGGCAGCCAGATGGGTGAGTGGATAAGAAATAGTGAATAGTAAACAGCAGTTTTCATGTTTTGTCTTTTTAGACAATTGTTTTACAAGCATTAATGTAACTTCTGAGATTTACAAACAGCTGGTGGTTGTTCAAGAGCTCTGGAAAGAAAGCTGAACTGGACCGTTTTATTCCCCTCTCTGTTTGCCAGCCTCTGTTGTTGTAGCTGCTCAGCCTGCCTTCTGCACTGTTCCTTTTTCTCACCAGCTTTGGGAGTTTTCCCTGCTCTTCCCCCCAAGTTTTCAGGTTAGTAATGAAGTGTTGTCCTCCCATAAAACTGTCGTAATCCTCAAGTGATTTAAGGTGCTTCAGGATCTGAGATTGATGACACAAGGAGTAGTTTGCTGTAATACAGTTAAAGGCATCATGGTCTAGTTGCTAGAACTAGGAGTCAGGGCAGTGAAGTCTCTTTGCTGGCCCTATAAATGATCCATGTGGTGACCTTGGACAAATCACCCAATCTCTTTGTGCCTCTGACTTGCTGGTTGTGAAATGGGGATACTAATGCTCATATAGGTTCAGCAAGCACAGTGTGGGGAGTGCTGTGTACAAAATGAATTTGCCATGAGGGGAGTGCTTTAGTCTGTAAATTCCAGATGAAGTAAAATTTATCTGAGTTTATCTTTACTGGAAGCCTGAAAATGGAAGTGCATAAAATTCTGTATGAGCTTTCTCATCAGTCTTGGCTGTTTCAGGATCTTGCCCTTTTCCTGCTCTAGAATTGGACATTTGTGCGTTTTCCATTTTAATCCCCTGGAATTCACCCCATGTATTTTTCAAATGTATAGATCCTGTGAAGTAAGCAGGTTTACCCAAGGGGCCAGTTGCTGTGTTTTAAAGCACATATTTACTTTATGATCGATTGCACTTTGTTGTTCTAATATTCAGCAAGGGTTTGTTCTTCCACAGTTGTGAACCTGTCTTCTACTCAAATCCTGCATGGAGATGATATACATAGACTACCTGTATTGACCTGTTGAAGGTAAAAAACCAAGGAGGGCAGATGAAAAATGGTCAAGCAAATGTGATTTCCTTTATTTTTGTTGATTCTTAGGGAATTTGCCCGGTTTCAAGAGCTGAGGATTTTAAGGAGAAAGGGTTAATACTATAAATTTCATGATAAGCAACAGGTACTCCTGATGAGCATGACTTACCCTTCTGCTCTGGTATTGATGTACCTGTCTTAGCTGCCTGAAGGTAAAATATCTCCCTTCCCTTTTGATCTTTGTTTCTTAGTGACTAGTCTGTTGGAAGCTCTAAACACACATTTGCACATGTGCTTCCATATAACATCTGTTTTGGTTGTCTCTTAAATACATGCCAATTTTAGAACAAAATTGAAGTCATAAAAGTTGTCTGGTGGTGGTAGCAGCTAGGGAATTTCCACGATCTTCCAACTGGAGGTACTTTTTGGTTATCAGGAAGGACTGGAAATACAGAGAAATGAAATCATATCTGGTATTTTTAGGCTTATGTTCAGCTCTTAGTGTATCAAAGAGCTTAATAATAGAACTTAACCTAATATAAAATTATTTTCCTGGTCTATTGAGAGGGTTTTGTCTAGACTGTAGGAAGATTTTATTAGCATTTAACCTTACCATTTAAGTCTTTTCTTCACGTTTTCTTTTAAAAGACATATTAAAAGGAACATATCAGCCTGAGAATGGACATGACATTCAGGTTTAAAAACGGAGTGTTTAATGGAATAATGAATAAATGGAAACAGATTTGTCTGTCAGAAATTAAATAGGAGTATTCTTTGATTAATATCAAAATCTAATCTAAAATAGTTTTACCCATTTCATACAGGTGACATCTGTGCTTAAATATAATTTCCTCTCCCTGTTCTGGCATGACTGTTAATTACTTACTCAATGTAGTTCAACATTTAGTTAATAAATATGTCAAGCTTTTACCATGGTGTTCTTTTTGCAGAGTTGTGAATTTGCAATTAGTTTTAGATTTACTACATGGTGACAGACAGTGCTGTATAAATAGAGGTTAAACACACAATTTACATATTAATTTCATGATTCATTTATTCAATGATTTATGTGGATATAGATTGTATTTAATCTCTGTGCTGTAGTTGTTTCAGGCATGACGAACAGAATCACTATAGTGGGGGTGAAGTAATGATGTCTGTATTGAGCTACAGAAAGCAAAGAGGGAAAAGAGGAGATTTTGAAACCCAGTGATTCATTAATCTCAATAGTTTTTGAGAGGCTAGTGAAAAGCAATAATGGGTTTCTAAAGCATGCATATGCAGACACATATACATGTACAAGTGCACATACATATACGCTGTAGAGTTTGATACTCCATCTTGTCTCTATAATAATACATATTATCATTAGATAACAATTTGTGCCCAATTCTGTTAACTGTGGAAGGCAGGAGATTAGTCACAATCTTCTTCTTCTAGGGTTTGCATGTGTTCTATTGTGGTTTCTCAGACTTATGTGCATGTGTGCTTAAAATAAAGTGTATATTTATTATTTACCTCTTCAAGACTATATGGTCAGAACATGTTTAGTAGCTCTCTTCATTTCTTACAGTGCAACTCCAGTGCTTCTGATAATTTTAAAAGGGAGCTTTATGAGTATTTTATCTATAAAAACATCTTTCTCTGCTTTTTCTTGTCCCTAAGTTGTCTGTTCTATTGAAGGGAAGAGCCAAGTATTCATAGATGAGATGAGAACTTCAGAAAATTCCCTGCATGCTCCCATTTTATATTTGCCTGTTATAGATATGTGTATATATAAACTGGTAGAGGAAGTACTTTGTAAATATAGTTAGGTTTATAACAACTTAGCTTACGTGTGTATGAGCTTATGAATGTACTAACTTAAAGGATATTTTTGGTTTAGTGTTATTTTTCTTATTGCCAGTTGGGGGAGAGTATAAGGGTCTCTGAAGTGAATATAGATCTTTGACCTAATTTAGCAGCTTAAGGCCTTTCATTGGACTTGATACACTTCAAGAAGTGTTGAATTGAAATATATCTCCCATTTTGGTGCTGGGCTTGGTTCCTCTTCCCTTGTAGTACTGTGTGTGTAAATATGCATGCCTCTTTTTCCAAGTCTTCTGTGATAAAGGGGGAAGCTCCACCTTTAGAATCTTCTCTGAATCCCTCTGGGCAAACAACAAGAAGATCATAATTTCACCAAATAAACCAGGGTAGTTGAAAACAGATTAAGAATCTGAAATGAGAGGCATAATGACTTGTTTAATTCATTAAGATAAATAGCACGTTATTAGTTGCCTTTTGAAAAGATAGGGACCACCTTTTCCCTGGCAATGGTCTAGGTTCATCCTTGGCTCCTTCCTCTCAGGCACTGTTGTGCTGTGCCCTTCTCCCTGCACCTTCACATACCTGTCACATTGCACAGCCCTTTCAGTAGACTGCTTTTGGGAGAATACTTTGTTTTTTCAGAAGGACTGAAAATTGCTACTGATGAGGTAAAAGTAATGTAGGAATGATCCTTTTTATCTTGAGAGAACTAGGTGCTGGAGTAATAATCACTCTCTGCCCAATACACTGTGACTTGACAGTTGGGGGGAAATCCCATTTTGCTGCAAGGGATTGTAGTGATGTGAGTTGAGTTGAGTCATTGAGCAGTGCCACCTAGAGTAAAGCCACAGGGGAAGATCCACACTGAAACTGCAGGTGGAACAGAAGGGAAAGGGAAAAAACAAAACTGGCAATGAATCTTTTTAGATCAAATGTAAAAGAAGCTGCATGTGGCAAGTTAAAACTTCAGTCTCTTTCTTAGGTCCACACTTCTCACATGTTTGTTCTGTGAATTTTTGTGTGTACCTTAGTATGCAGATGTGTACAAGCACGGGCACTTGAGCGTGTTTCCATTTGCTTACCTGGGAAGAGTTGCCCTGTGTGTATTGAAGCAGCTGTTCCTGCTTTTGAAATGGAGTCGGTGAAATATGTTAGTAGATGCAGAGGGAGCTGGAACCTCACTTCTAAACCCCTTGAAAGTGTAATGTGCTGAGTAGCTGACTGCAGGGAGCAGGTGTCAAACAATATTTAAATGCCATTCTCAACAAAATAAATATTGAGCTGCCCTGTCGCTTTGGTGGGAGAATAATCTGCTCCAAAAAAAAATCCCATTCATTGTAAACTGCCTCTGACATTTGTTCTTCAGGAATTATTTGCAGTTTATCTTCTGAGCTAGAGCCTTTTATCAGCACAGCAGTTGAACTGCAGTGCAGGAAAAAAAAATGGTAATTGAGTATTTTATCAAACGCTTCCAACAAAACGGACTTTGCAAGTCGTAAATGAAGATTAAAACCATTGTTGGCAGGGATGAACAAATTGGAATGATTTATTATCCAAAGCATCAATATGTCACTGCTCAGAAATAAAATAAAAAGAAACAAACAACTGCCCCCCTCCTTCCCTCAAAATGTGCACTTAGTCTCAGCCAAGCGATGGAAGGTAAATACATGTTTTAATTATTGGTGCTAGAGAGGCTGGTTAAAAAAAAAAGAGAAAGCATCATCATAATGGCACAGCTGCTGTGGGGCATTATGTGAGGAAAAGAGACAGTAATAAGAGAACTGTGTCAAAGGAAAGCAACTCTGAATGTGTACTTCAGTTCTCCTGATTACAGAAGGAAGATTAAATATTATAAATGGGGCAATTTGGCAAAGTGGATTTACTACTTGTGTTTAACACCTAAAGAGGCAGTGTTTTTAAAAGGAACCTTATCACACTTATGTTAACTAGCTGCAAGAATGAGAGGAAAATACCTTGCAAAATTGTCTTATTTACAGTATATCAATAATTGAATGGTCAGGAATAAAATAAGTGCATCTGTTATGAGCTTTGTATCCATTTCAAATTATGAAAGAGAGGCCATGAGAAGACTCTCACAAAGATTAGAGGGTTTAGGAATTGTATTTTCTGTCTGTGTTCATAAACCAGGAAGCTGTGTAGGCTTGATGTAGGGACTGGTTGACCCCAGTTTAGCAAGGGGAGGAATTTTTTCTGATGCAGTTGCAGTCTCTACAGTAGCCCAGCAGACACCAGTAGCTGTCAGGGTTAAGCAGTGAGGCCATGTTACTCCTTGAGAACTTCCTTGTGTAGATGTCTTGCTCTTCCTTACAGCCTATGCAGAGGCACAAGGTTACAAGTGGCTTGGGGCATGCAGAGCTGTCTTTATGATGTTACAGTAGTGGTCCTTGCTGCCCAGGAGCTGCAGATATTGGCCATGTCATGATGGGTCTGAAGGAGGCAGACTGTGGCTCTGTGGGGATGGGATAGGCACTGCTTGTTCAGTGTCAACAGCAGAAGGTATCTGAAGCTTAGGTGTGCTTAGGGAAGTTGGGGTTTTCAGAAATTTTAATAGACACTTAAGAAATTTCTGATTTCAGAGACAGAATTCTAGTCCCTACTGAAAAGAACTTCAGCATTTCCAAAGAAGACAGTTGGTTTCAAAGCTTTAACACTAAAATATGTTATTTGACAGACTTTGAGATTTTTGTGAATTCACTTTAAAAAGTAGAAAGAATTTCAACATGTATTATTCCCAATTGGACAGGGTTGTAGAACCAATTGATCTTACATATGAATGGTCTTAATGTGGCATTTCTAATTATGGAGAAAACCATTAATGGATTTATCATCTATTAGAAAGAAAGAAAACATATGTTGTAAGATTGCTTCTGGGGTGGGTGCAGTTTTTTTCTTAGCATTTTAAATGCCATAAAATTAGGAAAGGTGGTAGGAGTAGAATCTTGGAAATAGTAATTTAAAACCACTTCATCCCTGTTTTTAACATTAGGCAGGATGAAGGGGTTCTGCTTGGATCCTTTGTTTGTAAAAAGATTAAAATCACTGGGGAAAATTATTTTCTGGTAGGTGTTTCCATTTCTGAATCAGGGTAACCAGAGTTGAAACTCTGTAAGTTAATGGAGGTGGAGCCATAGTCTTTTCACATTGCACTCCTTTTCATTTGCTTGCTTTTCTTTCTCAGTGCTATGTTGTTCTACTGAATACCATGTTCTTAAAGAAAATAAGCAAGGTGGAGAAAAAAATTGAAAGGTGCTGTTCTGAGAACAGATGTAACCATTGCTACTGTATTTTTATTATTTAAGAAAGAAATAAAAGGTTTTATTTCATACATACATCTACTATTTACAGCCTGATCCTTTCCCTAACAATTGAGTTGCTGTATTGTTGCTTCTGAGTAAACCTCCAGGATCATATAAAGAGTTCTAGAATACCTTGCAGTAAAGGTGATCCCTAGGAGTTGCTTGCAGAACAACTGCTTGGTATACTGTACATCATTTTTATTTGTTACAATAAAGGTGGAGAGGCTATCTACCATCTGTACGATGTTGGTTGGAAGCTTGCTTAAAACATTATGTTCTAGAGCCATTTGGAGTTCAACAGAGATAATATTCCATCTTCCTCAATTAAAAAAAATATTTTCAGTAACATAATATTAAGGTTGGAAAGTAAAGCTTTTAGCTATTGGGCAAATGCCAGATTTGGGCAAGATGATCCTTTACATACACTAGTTGCATAACTGTACTTTTTAAATGAAGCTTCTCTTCAGTGTATTTCTGAGTTTATGTCATGTGTTAGGGAAATATGTCTGAAGTTGGTGTGCTTCAGGAGAGTTGGCTTTAGTGGCTGTTCTGTACAGCTTGGAAGGGACCTCAGTTAATACTGCCACTTGCTTCATTGTTTGGTAAAAGAAATGTCTTTGAATACTGACAGAGACTTGCTGACTAAGGAACATTTGGTGTCTGACCCTGTAAATTTCATACCTTGTAGCCATTTCTACATAATAAATTGGTCATTTTGTAGAGTTAGAGCAATTTGACAGGCCTCTATGTGGTGATTAATCTTCATTGTCACCTTTTCTCTGTTCATAAATTCAGTGTAAAATAGTTTATATGTTGGTACAGGTTTAATTGTTATCCTTGAGAAATTAAAATGGGTCAAGTGTAACTTTGTAGCCTACTGACGCCTGCTTCCTGTACCACTAGCTTAAAATATAGGGGGAGAAGAACAGCATCAAATTAGCAAGGCTTGAGGCATTCTATGAATAGTATCAAAATATGTTATGCTGGCTGAATATAGGGCAGCTTTGGATTATATTTAGCTCTTCTGAGTCAACATTTTGCATCAAGATCAAATATAATGTGTAATAAAAGAAATACAATTAAAATGCATTCTTTATGTACTTGTTTCTTCAATCAGCAGGTTTTTTTTTCTTGGCCCCTAATGTCCCAGTGACCTTGAACTTTGAGTAGCTAAGTAACAGTACCATTAAACTTTATTAGAGTACAGAACAAAACAGATTTTCTGCAGGCTAAATAAAATAAGATTGCTAGAGGTTTTTAAGAGAGCTTCCTTGTTGTTCTCCCTCTGTTTTAAATTAGGTATAAATTTTTTGATAATTAACATAGATCTTGGGGCTGGGGGGTGGAAGCACTTACGACCTGACTTTTTGTCTCTTCAGAGGAGACAAATACTCAAGAATTCTTTCCATAGTCTGGATGACTTCCTTACCTGGAAGAACAAGCTGTATTCCTACATAATTGTATGATGCCTGTAATGCTCTTAGGAGCTGTTCTCCTGTTGGTTTCTCTTGCCTGCAACAGTGCTAGGTTAGCACTGGTTCTGGTCATGTAAATGTTCCAAAAGCTGGATAGTATCTGTCAGATTTGGCCTCCTTGTGCATCCAGGTCTGCTGATCTCCATGACATACTGCTAAGTCAGTCTAATAGTAATTCTTTGTCAGAAAAAGGTGACTTTAGAGAAGGTCTCCCCAGGCCATCTGGGAGGGTATCCTTCTATGAAGCGGTGCCTCTGTGTATCTTCATCTGGATTTCACAGTTGTGTCATTTCCTGGAGGCAACATTTGTGATTATGCTGTTGGGCAAAAGGTGCCCAAAGCTCTTTAGCTTCGTTGTTCTAAACAATCTTCAGACATGAGTGACTAATTCCCTAAATGACTTTGATACTGAACTAGTTACCAAAAGCTGAAGAAGTTCCAACTGTGTCCCCAACTGAGCCTTATTTCTCCAAACCCAGCAAGTTTGAGACAAAGAAAGTTGCAGCCTTAATCTAGTGGACACCATGGAAGAGAGTTAATACAGCAGTAAGTGTGTGAAACATCTTTATGCACTTTATGGATGGAATAAAACACTGTGCACCACACTGAATTGCACTCTATAGGTGTAGTTTTTACCTCTTCTTCTTTCATGGTAGCCTTTGATTGTCTACTGTAGGAAAGGAGATACTTGCTTGAGGGATCAGATTTTCCCAGTCTCTCTTATTCCAATGGTAAATACATAAATAAATCTGAGACACAAGGCAAACCAAATCAAAATGTATTGAACAGCAATTTGTGTTATTGCTAGTAGATGATCTCTGTGGCGGTGGTTTGTGTCCAGGGTGATACTGCCATCCTCAACAGAATTTTGGCAATCGCTATTCCATAGTGTTCATGTGTGTATTAAGTATTCACTGGATGTTTTTGTATGTCTTTTAGAAAATTCTAGACAGTTAGGAAGTCTGTGGTGAGGTTGGAAAAATCGTTTGTAAGATGCAGACATGTTTCATTATTTTATGCATTTGGTAGCTGACTTATGTCATGCTTACACCAGAGAGTAAGTTACTCTGTGTTAACAAGTATACCAGGAGAGATGTTTTTCTTCAAGTACTTACCAGTCTTGTGAAGTGAGAGTGAAAATCCAAAGGGAGGAGATGAGAATGGCCCTGTGCCAGGAAGCAAACAATACATTGCTTGATGGTAGTGTTTTTAGGGTCTTCCTTGTGCGCTGATGTCTCTGCTGGCGCTGACTGTCATTGTGGTAATGCTCTGTGCTCTCCAGAAGAGAGAATGGAGGAGACAGTGATGGGAATAGTGACTATAAGAATCTAAACTACTCTTGCTGTGAATTTTTCAATAGTAATTCTATTCATTAAACCCTGTAAATAGCTTAGGTAGGTCATGTACAGACAGTATGGCTCAAAGAGCATTACAGAAACCACAGTTTGAATTTGAAGGATTTTTCTGTTGATGTTGGGTAGAGAAGTCAGAGGTAGCCTGATGACAAGTTAAACAGCCAATTTAAAATACTTGAGGTGTATTTGTCTTTTGGGGGGTCTGTCATATAATTTTACACACAGAGTATGGCTGTTTTAAGAATATATGTGAAACTACATCATTACGTTCCATGCCCAAAACGGGGTCCTTGTCTTTATGGTACCTTACTTCTGATGACCTTCATCTTCACTCCAGCCACATCCAAAATGAGTGTTCTGAGAAATCTATCTCCAAGAATGGGTATGCAACTGTCCCTGTTGAATATTAGGTACTGGAAGAGCTGAGGACCTGGGGAGGCTGTCTGTTCTTCCCTTCCGTTGCTGTAGTCCCTGGACCAGCTGATGAACAGCAGAGCCCAGCAATCTGGGGTTTGGGGGAAATGTATGCAAGGTTGGTGCTGAGTGAGGACTGGTTTTGTAAGGGTACATTGAGGAATACAGTAATTCTATCAGTACCTCTAGTACCATAATAATTCTGATTAGTGGAATTGGTCCTGACTGCTGCTTGAATCTCAAGTTTGAGTGGAAAATCTGTGTGGAATATGAGGGCACAAGTAACTGTGATGGTACACGAAACAGTTTTATGTCATGCAGGTTTTTTTGTCTGCAGCAAAGCTAAAAAAGCACAAGGGATAGGGTAAGGAATTTGTGTTCTTGGAGTTGTACAGAAACAAGTTCAGGATGTAGATGATTTCAGTTTACAAGACTGTCAGTCAGACGTTAAATTACAAATAGGCAAAGATTTCACAATGAAACAAACAAGGTCTGTGACAAAAATTATATCCTATCATTAAAAATATTTAGAAATGTGTAATTATGGTATTTAGCAATGTTATTCATATTATAATTAATAGGAGCCTCAGTAATACTACCTCTTCTTAAGTAACTTCCCATTTTGAAATGCTTTCTTTTATCTTTATGTGCATTTTGGATTTAGATATCCTATTTAGGTATTTTTATACTCTTCCTTCAGGGATCATTATTCTAGTGCATCGTGTGCAGAAGTTTCAAGGTCAGCATTACTTGAACAGTTGTAATAGTCCCAACAGAAAGATAAATATATATTGACTAAGGCTGGAGCTTCAATTCTTTCAGTTGCTGAAGGTCAACAGCCCCTCTGAGGTGCTCTCCAACCTTCAAATGTCTATAGGTTAAATCACTGATGAATTACTGCACTTTCCTAAATGAAGGTAACATATTCTAGACGGAGGCAGCTCATTGTATCATGCCTGTTGTCTGGTACAGTCTTGAAAAACTGAGAGGAAATGCTATTTTCAGACTTCATGGAGATAGTCTGAATGTCTGAATTCGGTGCATCAGAGCTATAATGGGGAACAAAGCTCCCAGTCTTTTTCCTCTGAAAATCTTGCCCCTTGCTTGCTGGCTACATTGAAATGCATGTGTGATAAAATCATTTTGCCTGAGCTTGAACTAACTGGTAGCAATCACTGAAAGCATCAGCTGCTCTCTGATGGAGAGTAGCTGGGAGACTGCAGAGACAATACTTGGGCTGGCTGTTCCAAGGCACATTGCCTCAATAGTCTCCTTCCCAGTCCCAGGAGAATATACAAATGCCAAACTGTAAGCAATGCTGAATCTTATCCTTCATTGCAAATATTTTGAAGGCTGGAAGTAATACTCTTACAAAGCACTTCAGACCCACTCAGTAGGGTACAGTGGGACTGAATGAGATATTTGGCTTTGCAAATATTCCAGCAGTATTCCAGAGAATATGATCTGCAAAGGTCAGCTTGAGATCACCAGGGGGTCAGAATAAAGGATCTGATGATGTAGCTATGTATTTTATCTTTCAGCCTTTTATATAAGCAAGCAACATAACATTGGGATTTAGACTTTTCTGCAAGTTTAAGGGGCTCTAAAATATATTTTGATTTGATAGTATCTTGAAATGGCATTTCAAAACAAAATAATTTTTAAAACTTCATTTTGGAATGTAATGTAAGGCATGTTATCCTGGATATTTTCAATATTTTTATATTCAGTTTGATGTTTAGAATATGTATACAGTGAAACATGCTTGTATAAAATTAAAATGTTACCTTTCAGCAGATCTATTTTAAAGACTTCTGAAATTTGAGTTGTTCCATGTAGGTTATCTGCTGCAGGTTTAATATAGTCTCTGTCAGGAGGTTTAGATTGATGTACAGCTGGTCTAGAATCAATACCTTTTATTTGTTATAGAGAGCTACATATAGATGTGTATATAATTTTTACTGTTTCATTATAATATTTATAATATATGTAAAACACTTTCTGTTGGGATGGTTTTGTATTGTTCTTTTTATAGCTAGCTTGCTTATGTCTTCATACAAATGAAAAAACTGCTGTATTTATCAACGTTGTAAATGTATTATCTGTATTATCAAATAGAGTGACCAAGCTAAGTCCTGTGGCTAAAATTTTGAAATTCAGGGAAAATGAAACATCATAATGCCTAATAAAAAGTGTTCCCACAACTTGGTGACTGATTTCCATAAGGACTAGTAATTTCATTGCTAAAGAAGTTGAAGATTTCAATGCTTTGACACAACAATGGACTCATTAAAAACTTGTGATGACACTACCCTGATGACACTACATCAAGTGACAATAGCCAGTAACAGCTTGGAACTGAGGAGCTGGCTGTTCATTAGAATATACATTGCTTTGGATCTGCTTTGGAAATCCTGGATGGGCAACTTAAACTCTGTGGGCTTTATTTTGCCTACTAGTAAGGAAGTGCAGTAACATCTTTCAACTAGTGGGACATTTGAACATCAGTAATGTGAAATAAGGTTTGTGGTTTCCTATTCTGAATTCCAGGAAGATAGCTTTTAGATTCCTGATTTCCATTTTCTAAAATTTGCTGCCCAGGTAAAAGGATGCTTTTAATGTCCTTATTAATCTAATGAATGTTCTTAATGCTTCAGTCCAAATCCAGGTTATGTTATTTTTTTTGTCTTGTGTCATTTCATTCTGATGAGTTACTAATTTGGAAAGTTCCTCTTTTACTTCTCAACATAATCATCTTTCTTTCTTTTGCCAAAGCTTTTCAGTTTTTACACTGAGCTCTCAGCTACCATGTTGGTATGTAATTAGGAGCAAAGTAATTGCAACTCTAGTATTTTGTAAATAACCATTTTCCTTGTGCAGTTACAGCTGTTTAATATAATTGCTGCAAGAATAGGTATTTGTAAATACCTTAAAATACACTTTAAAATATAAATTCAGGAGTGTGGAACACATTTCAAGAAATCCAGTTGTCCTGATGGCAAATGAAATTCAACACCAATCTACAATATATGCAATATATATAGATATACACAAATACATACAATATATATTTGATATAGTTCATAAAAATCAATGTTAAGACTTTGATTTCAGCTTTTTGTTTGGCTCCTAGACATATAGATGACTTTTACAGTTGAACTTTTCTAGAACACACATACTGTGAAATCTATGCCAAGCTCTAAACATTGCTAAGTAGGTCTTTGATAAGATTTGGATTGCAACAGTATATCCACAGGGGGAAATTAGGAAACACAGAAACCAAAGAGTGTATCAGCAGATAAGTGCAACCTTCTGTTTGTGCTTGTGACCATATGTTATTGTCTCAACTTCTGACTCACTGGATCCTTCCTGAAAGGCTAAACCACAGGCTTTACAGTTTAAGTGACGATTATATGTGACCACTGAGTCACTACCTCAGTTCCTGAGGGCTGCTGCCCAGTCCTGTTGAATAATTTGGTACTAATTGTAGCACAAGTAAGAAAGTAGTGATGTGGCTACAAGCTGTTTAAGACATGCTTCAGGTGTACCAAATCTATGTGACCTTTAACTTTCTGTGGAAAGCCCTTGTTTTATTTTATCACTGTTAGACTTCACTTTTGATGCAGTTTTCTGCATTTCAGACAACTTTGTTTCATTGAAATTTGATTTGATATGTGAGGGTTGTAGTATTCCTGTCAGATTGGTTGGAAAGGTGTTGTTTATCCTTTGTTACTGTTGATCTTCAGAGTTTAAAGTGGTTGGGAGTAAGATCCCATTCAGGAAAGTAAAATGGATTTGGCCACCTGTAATCCTCACGTTGCTGTCTTTGTCCCCATGAGCTACAGCAAAGGTTGCCAGAGTAGAGATGGATCAAGTTAGGTTGGTCTGTCCTATTGCATGATTCCATGGGAGGACAAAGCTCCAGATGACAGTGGTTATTGGTATTTCTGACCACTTACAAGTTCTTCCTTAATGGAGCATTGTGTGCAGAAGGTTGTTCTACCTTCCAGTCATCTTCAGCTTATCTTTGATAAAGAAATGAAGGTTGCTGCTATATATATTTTGTCTCATTTCCCATCTTTTTTTGGCAGTGATGCTTCTCCAGCCTCAGTTTCACTGAGAATCTACCATGTCAAAACATGGTGTTTAAGGTAGTGTAGGATCAGCTAGATCATAATTTTGGTTGCCTGTTCTTTTAAATCTCTTGTAAACAGTTTCTGTCAAGTTTTCTGAGTCTTCTTCTAGATGGTCCAAATCATCAGAAATGGACCCTTATGGCTATCTCCTTAAACACTCTTACCAGTGGTGTCTTGTCAGAGTTACCACTGTTGATAAGAATTTTTATTGTCTTTAAAAATAAAAGCTGAAGATGAAAGGACAAAAACTGTGAAATCCAAACAATTAATTTTTTTAAAGACCTAAAGGCTAATAAAGAACAGCATAAACTACTTTAATCAATCAAAGTTGTCACTTAACTGCAGTTACTTGGGCAGAGCATAATGCAGTTCGGCAGAATTTTCCCTGTCTTCTAAGTACCAAATATAGATTAATATATAGTTCAAAACACTTTAATTTTTAAACTCTTGTCTGTCTTCTTCACTGCTGAAAAATTATTCTTGAAAAATAAAGAAACTGCCCTGTGGTCAAAGATAGTCTTAACTACCTGTCAATCAAAAGGAGAAGTTTGTTGAGACATTTAATTACAAGATAATGTAGTCATCAAAATCTCGTTGTGGTAACTGACAGCTCATTTTGGACTGAAAGCGTACAGCTACCTCCCCTGAGGTCAGAGATGTTCCGAGGTTAACGTAGTAATGACAAGTCCTTTATTATCACATTATGACATTGAAAAAAATTGCAATTATACTAATAAATTAATAACAGTAATAAAATGACAGTCATAATTGCATAATATACATGTTGTCAACGGCATTTTTGTTACATGGCTGGAATTCATATTTTATCTGCATATCTTCCACTACATTAAATTTTCCCGATGCAGTACAGGCATGCAGTGGCTTCTGGAATTTCTGAAAGCCTGAGCAGTTAGAGGAACTGCTGTAAATGAGGCTTTAAGACATGAGTTGGTTTTCACTTTTATAGATTTCAAAATACAGAGAGTGAAAATGGAGATTTTCACCTTCAAATGCAATTAAATGTTAGGATTCATTTTTTAAGGTAATAGTCTCTTATCAGACATAATATTGGATTAAACACCTGAATGAATTAGACATACTCTTCAACTGTTGCTCCTTAATTCATAAAAAGAAACTTAAACCTGACCAAGATTCCAGTTTGAGGATACACTCCAGATCAGTATGGAAAAGGGACATTTCTAGTACTTTTATACTTCCTGTTACCTTCCCAAGAATGGAACAGCAGTGTTCTCATTTACCTACAGTGAAGCCAAAGTCTCTACTGATATGAGAGGCACAATTTATTACCCCACGAACTGGTGGTGGTTTTGGTTTCCAACAGACAATAAATGTTCATTTTTCCTCTGTAAATAGGGAATTTCATGGTGGTTTTTAATTCTGATCTTTAAACCTTTGCCTTACAGTGGAGTAAACTACTCATTCCAGAATTACCAGGGAGCACACAGAGCTTCACCCACTTGCCCATCAGCCATGGCTTTTCTTCCACTGCTAATGCAGCTTTTTCTGACATAATGCTGACATCTCTGTGTCGGCTAAGAACTGTCTCGGGCACTTGCGGTGTGGACAAGTGTGCTTCATCCTTTGGTCTTCAGAAGAGTTCATCTGAGCTGTTGGCTTGTTACATTGCCCAGGTTTTCATAACTTCTCTGCTGGTCTTTGTGAGCCATTTTGAAGCAATGTCAATGTAAAGACTCTTCCTGTTTCCCTGAACACTGCAGTGAGCATTGTCCTGACATGCACTGTTTGTTTCAAAGTGTTTTAAGTTCCAACTTCTGCTTTTGTGGATTAAGTTCTGAGTAGCTTTTATCTCTGGTCTCTTTCCTTGTTTTATTTTCTTTTTCCAACAGAGTGTGAAAACACTACCAGTTTTTTCACTACCAGTTATTTGATGAATGTGAATTGGGTTAATTCTTGCTCCAGTTTTCCTCCTCCCTTCCTTTTTCCTTCTGCTTCTTGGCCAGATTTGCTTTCTCCTCCCCACACTTAAAAGCATCTTTTAAGGAACCATATCCCAAGCATAATTTATATCCAAGGGATTGACTATCTTTAGGTGCTGGAGAACTTTTTTTTTCATGAGGGCTGGCCTCATGGGCACACACATTCTGACCAGTTCAGCTGTGAACTGTGCAAGAGCTTAAACTGGTGAGAAACAAGTTGCTGAGTGCTATTCACTGAAAGAGTTTAATAGGATTCTTGTTGTGTTCCTTTGTGTTGGTGAAAATGTATTTTATAGTCAAAGATCAACAGCAGAGAGGTAGAAAGATGAGAAGACTGTCTGAGATCTAGAGAGAGGACCTCTCTAGAAATCTTAAGTAATAAGGAGCAAGTTATTTACAAAACTCATTTGGTAAATAAAGAGGATGTGTGCTTTCCTGCATTCCCTAGATATGGACACCTGAACTGGTGTGCCTGAGTGCTAATGCTGGTTGTTACTGTTCTTTAGGCAGCTCCTTTTGAGCTTTGGTCTTCAGATTATGTTTATTGTCCATCTCTGTGGTTAAATATTTTTTGTTTTGTACAGTCTTTGCTTTATCTCTGATTTTGTTCTTTAATTCTGTATTGCAGTTTTAGGGTGAGAGCTCTACAGTTGTTCTACCCTCTGAATTATTTTTTTTGTACTCAAAGCTTAAATAATTTGGTTATGTTTGGTTGAACTTGCAGAGGAGGAGTTAATGTATTTCCATGACTCAAGAAAGTTTCTTGGAAGGGTTCAAGCCATACTCCAGTATGTGGAGATGCTGAAGTTGTGCCATAAAAGACTTGTATTTTATTAATATGGGAGAAATAACCTGTTTTCTCCTGCTTTTGTCTCAAATTTAAGATGGAAGCAGACACCAGATGGGGGAAATTTTTATGTAGATTATTAATAATTTGCAGGGGTGCAGAGTATTAATTGTATGATAGCATTGTTATCTCTGTAAAAGCAGTTGGAAACAGGATCTTAACATCATTATCACAAGTATGTTATGCCAACATTGCTATTAAGCAATATGTAAGAGCAGAGAAGCTGTGCAGTGAACACCTACCCTGCATGAAAACTGTCTGCTCCAGACACAAAATTTTAGTTTCTTTCTTCTTGTCTTGTGTTTTGAGCAGACCATTTTGTTTGGTGGCATCTGTCCTGTGCTGTTCCCTTTATGCCTTATATGCTGTGTCACCTCTTGGGGCTGCTTCAGAAAGATCACCATCTGTGTGCTGGGGAAAGAAGTGGCTTCCCCCTTCATGCTAAGAGCTCAAGATTTCCCAGTACCAAGCACCAAAGCAATAGCAGCAGGCAGAGAAGAGTTGCTTAGGTTTTCATGTGTTTGCAAGCAGTCTGTAAATGGTATGGAATTTTCTACTCTTTTTCCTTTTAAGTTTTCTTTCTGAAAACTCTCTTACCATTTCTTTTCTTCTGAATGGGGTAATAGGTGACATATGAGGAATACATAAATAACCCACAGAGGACAGCTTGTGCTGTGATATAATGACAGAGCAGTTGACTTGGAGGTGATCCTCACTCTTCCTAAAAGAAGTAGAGTCCAACAACTGTGTTGTAATACTTGCTTGGAAGCTAGTTACTGACTGTCATATAGAAAGAATAAAGGGGAGTTTGGGGTTTTTCACTGAGTTCTCCTTAAACCAAACACCCCAAAGAAAGACAAAGTAAACAGAAAATTGAACTGAATTTTAAGCTTCTAATACTAGGTATAATTAGTGCTAAGTATTTTTTGGATTTCTTTTTTTTTCATGGCACATCTGATTCTTAAATCTTATTACTTTTTCCCCCAGTCACATGCTTTCTTATGAATAGTTTTTCAGAGTAAGAAGTATAAATTACTTTTTAATATTAGTGAAAGGAGGTTTTGAATTGGGTAACACCATAGAAACCAAAGCATTTAAATGTCAAATATTTACATGAGGTTTTAAATAGTATGTTAGCTGATAAATTACATGCTGTTTAGCTCAACAAATTATAAAATGCAAGGAAAATAAATTTAACTGATGCTTCATTAATTTATTAATCCATTTCCACAAGTCATATATATTTCAACATTTCAGGCACTGTTTGCACAATAGGATTACTATTTTGCTCTTCACGTGCATGTCTGTAATTCTCTGGAGATGCTGATGAATATCAGTTAATTCAGCTGAGAATGTTTCTCTCTAGTAATGGGTAATTTGTGAGCTTAAGGGGAAAGGATTTTTTAAATCATCCATTGTTCCTAAATTTAGTTTGTTGTGACAATTGGCCATCCCAAAACAAATGAAATGTGAAAGTTCCTTTTATTTGAAGGATTCTCTGGGTTCAAGATGTGAGAAATAGTTGAAGTAGAGGATGCCAGTACAGCTGAGTGGAAGTAGTACATAAGAGTTGGTTAGTTTTTGTCAAAGGAAAATAATGTAGGTTACTTAGGTTTCTAATCCAAGGCCAAGATACTTGGTTCGTGGTGAACCAAAGTTGTGTATGACATGGCTCATAGTTCAGTACCTATAAAATATAATTGAATGAGATCCTTTATGCAGTGGTATAATAGAGATTTCTGGTCTTTTTTACATATCAAAGGTGTACACATGCTATAGCATGTATTAATACAACATGCATTAACAATACAATGATATTTACGAATCTGTATATGGAGAAGCATATAATTTCATAAGTCCAGTGTAGTTCTGTAAGTGGAGAAGTGTGGTGAATCCACTGAGATTTATTTGTGCCTGAATGGACTTTGTTCACTAGACAGGATCATATTTCTCAGATATTCTAAGACTGTATTGTTAAAGGCACTGGATTAGGTAATCATGGTGGCCTTCCATGGCCTTGATGTCTGTGGTCACAGGCGTTAAACGTTATCTCTGCTGTTGTCTGTGCAGGTGAAGCTCTTCCTTTGTTTTGCACTAAAAGGTATTCAAAGTTTTCAGTTGTAGTTTAGCCTGAAGTTGGCAGGAGTCTGTGTTGTGTCAGTCTGCTGTAGGGGATGTTTTTATCTGCAGGATGCCAAGGATTCCCAAAGGTAACTGTCCCTAACTGGGAGTACAGAAATTCCCATGTAGTGATGAAACGTGTGGAAGCAGAGCTCCACCTGGAACAGAGCAGGCATGTCCTGAGCCTCATGTTTCATTATGCTACGTTCCATTTAATCATAGCCATAAACCCTCTCAGTCTAGTGCAGTAGTGTTGTTTTGGTGTGTTTTGTTTACATCAGTCTTGCACTGGTACAAGGATTACATGAGGAATGTGGCAGATGAAATGTTTATTGGTGGTGGGTGCTTCCCACCAGCAGCATCGTTCCCGTCATGTTAGGGGTGGGTCACAGCTTTGCTTTTTATCCACACCCCTCTCAGTGTATAGAGCCTTCAGTAACCAGTTGAGTTGGTAGATTCTTGCTCCCATTTAAAGCATGATTAGTTTCTTCATTGTTTTTTTTCAGGAATGGTACCGTTTGCTGTGTTTTCAGACCTGTTATTGCAGTTCTTCCATTTCACAAGAAAAGCAGTTAGCAGTTAAAAGTGACATTGCAAGAGTACTCAGAATGTTTTGTAAGAGAGAGCATGTCAAAGGCAGATAAACAGAAAGTTTCACCCAGGTTTCAATAAGCTTATTTTTGTAAGCTCTGAAGAAACCAAAGGTCAGATGCATGTATGGGCATTCAGTGATCTTTTGCTTCGTTTTCCTCCTTGTTGCTTTTTCTGCACAATAGACCTTTTGAGGGCTTTACAGGAGTGTGTTTTGATTTTAATTGTGGAGTTTGCTTTCAGAAAATATATTTGACATTTGCTTTAAACATTCTAATTTAGGATGGCAAAGAAATTAACCTTGCTCAGGACTATTTATCTAGAAACATATAGAGCACTGAATGCATTGCTGACATCTAAATCTACAGATACAAGAATCCCGTTGTAGGGGGGGAAAATGGTTGTTTCTGTCAGAAGTTTTGTCAGGCTTCTGAGAGCCAATGGGAGTTAAACTCTCAGTTCTGCTCACCAGAAATTCAGAGGTTTTGCAGATATGTTAATCTGTAATGTGCCTTGTGCAGTGTCCCTTTTTTATGCTCATTTTTTCTGGAAGATCTTGCTGATCTTGATTTATTGTGTATGTATTTGTCTTTTTTATATTTGAATTTAACCAGAGTCAAGCACAAAACTCAGAATTTAAGAGATTGTGTCTTTGAAGGTTTGAATCTCATGTGGATATCTTACATGATGCCATGTCTGGACTACTATTTGGAATACTTCATTGCTTACATCTCTACAGAGAGACTACAGAGTGCTTATATAGTAGCACTTCTCTGGTTTGCTTAGTCCTTCTTGCTTGTAAGCCTGTCTGTGTGTGTCTTCAGTTTGCTTCTGTTCCTGCTGGTTGAAGCTGGTGTGTTCCTGACATTGCTGGTGCTGTGTTCACGAGAGTCAGCTTTAGAGGAAGTCAGTTTTTTCTTATGAGGTTTAGGGCAGGGGAAAACCTTCCACAAAAGAAGTTTCAGTGAATCTACTTTGTGCAGTTCTTTCACTGTATAGCTTCTCTTGTAACGGGGGGAAAAATTCCCTTATTTTATTCTCGCTTTTTATTACATATCCATTGTTTTACTTGTGACTTGTTTTATCCTTGTTACCTACATTCCTTTTCCTCAGATCTTTATATTCCAGGATCCCCTTTTGTTTTGCTTTCTTATTTTGTTTCATTTCTCTTTCTTCCTTTCCCACGTGATCCAGGTAGCCCTTTATTTAGTGAGCAGAATTTGATGGTAGTGTGAGAAGTCTAGTCCTTGTAGCACACTGAAAGGATGTAGAACTCTGCAGATAATGGGGACGTGCTTGGCTTCTGCAGGGGAGTACATGGCTGGTGAAATCACAGTATGCTAGGGAAAACAAAACTGAAAGCCTTAATTCCTGAATGTGTAGCTTAACACTTCATGTTCCATTTTCAGCTTTAATTTTCAGAAATGTTGAGGCACCAATGTAAGAATCAAAACTGATGTCATCGTCATTCTTAGGATGAAGCAAAATAGCAACCAAATAATGTAAATGTCTTTATTTCTCAAAGGGGGAAGATACAAAAAGGGAAATCACAATATAAAATAATCCCTTTTGTTCCCCCAAATCAGCACTGCTCCCTGCTCCCTCCTTTCCCCTTTTCTCCTCAGACTTCCAGTTTTGTGGCTTTAATGCAGCCTTCAGTCTCTTTTTATTTGGGTTAGAAAATGGGGATATAACATGCTTTTTGCTTAGTTTTCAAGTCATTCACCTCTAATTTCTGAACTGCAATTAGAAATAAACTTTTTTTCTTGCCCCTCCTTTTTCTTTTGCATTCCAGGGTAGCAATTAAGAAGAACTAGGTGAATAGGTTACCATTTTAGCCAACTCTATTACTCTGACTGATGGAGCTATTAGATAAAGGCAAACTGTAATTCTTTATTACCTGCCTGGCTCATTTCTGCACTTTGCCCTGGAGAAGAGCTGCATAAAAGATCAGAGTGTTATTGAAAACTCTTGAGCAAATATTGGGCGAGTTGCTTGGCCACTCAGGTAATGACAGAATTCCGTGGAAAGGGAAGGTGCACATGGGAGTGGTGCCCATTTGTTTGGGGAGATAGGTGGTGAGAAGCTGCTGGCATGGTGTAGCCGAAGTGAGATGGCTTTAGGAAAGAATGGCTGAGAACACTTTGTATATGATAAATACGCTTATAATTAGTGAGATCATTAGCATGGACACCATGTACTTAAGTATTCACAAAGAAGTCTTTAAGCTAAGCAGTTAGCTTCACAATGAAGGCAAGAGACAAAATGAATTATCTACAGCTGAATAAGCTTTTCAGAATCTCCAAGGAGGTGACTTGTCTGTTGATGGCCAGTGGGGGTCGAAGAGTGAAATAATTACTTAACAGCATGTAAACAATGTGAGATGTGAAGTGTGCATTTTTTCCCTTTTCTTTTTCTTTTCCTTTTTTTTTCCCCCCTCCTCATTGAGAGAGTTTCTTGTTGCGATGGCTCCACTGGGACAAGCAGCAGAAAAATTTGATTAAATGGATGCCTGGGGTCATGACCCTGTCTAAACATGCTGCAGCTCTCAGCATTAATCAAAGAATGTTAAAAAAAAATTCTGACCTTGCTGCATATGAGTATTGGTGAGCTCTGAATGCAGTCGTAGATGGATCGAGGGCTGTGTGTGGCTGTGTGAGTGGCCTGCTTACAAAGAACAGAAGAGGAGGCAGGTTTCAAGGACAATGGCAACCCATCATGTTGTTTTAGTTCATGTTATGGGACTTTCATGTGATGATAGCCCATCGACAGCAGCAAAGTTGGGAGATCCCATTAGAATGCAGTTGAGAATGCAGCTTTTTATTATGAACTACTACTGTTTGAACCCTGTGCATGGGAAATATTTATAGTTCAGTGATACGTGTGAGACCTCTGCAGAAGGATTCTTGGCCACCTACCCTTAGCTTAATAGATCTGAAAGTACAGAGAAAGCAATTCTCCTCTGTAGGAGTGGCCAGGAGTAGTCTCGTGCTTATTGTATATCTGTTTATTCTGAAGAGTTCCTGTAGTACCAGGGTGAAGGTCTTGATTTATACTGAGCAAATTGCGTAGTAAAAGAGGTTAAAATCAGAAAATGAGATGTGGCTGTAAGGCCATAAGTGATTTTTTTTTTTTAAATAAATTTTTAAAAGTATTTAGCATATTCTGGATGTCTACCTGAAAACTTCTGATCCATTTATTTAGCTCCCAGTGCTAGCAGTTTTCATTGGGAGGTAAGAATATTTTGGGTCGACAGTTACCAAGTGAGTCAAGTCTCATTAATGTCCAACTTGGACTGAAAACAGTCCAAGATAGGGATAAATATTTCATCTCTTTAAATTATTTACCTGGCTATGGGAAGCAGTGTAATCACAGTATCATTCTGATTTCTTACCTGTTAGACTGCTGCTCTAAAATGAATTTTGCACTGTTTCATTGTATGTTTTACTTCTGTTAGATGATGTGAAGGGCACTACATAAAGAACAGTATTGTGCATAGTATCATATCATAGGCTGGGACTCAGGAATTTGACCCTGATTAGAAGTCCCTGTTTTGATTGGAGCTTGTCCTCCTTTGGGTAAGTATTTCCAGGGGGCGATCTGGTAGTGTGGTGTAGGTAAACCAAAGAGTAAGCTGGAGAGGATGCCTGGAAAGTTAACTGCATTTAAAGGCACATTGGTTAGCTTTCACAAGGCACATGACCTGACATTTATTTTCAATGCACTCCACGTTCCTCTCTCTACAGGGCTTTGTTGGATGCTCTTTGTTGGGAGAAATTAGTAAATTACATAGAAATAACTTGCACCTAATCGGAGTAGAATTTAAGGGGGACAGAAGTGCTGCATTAGTATAGACCTTAATTTTTCAGTAAGCTGAGAGAACAAAGGAGATGATTAACTCCATGTTAGAGGAATTAGTTTGGTCTTTCTGTCTATTGTTCTCCCTAATGGTGTCACTGTTATGAAACATTGTTGAGCTCATTAATGGAAACGGCTCCCATACATTTACATCTTGGATTCTGGTCAAAACCAACCCCCTGAAATTAACAAATGAGAAATTATTAAACTCTGAACAGGTGTAAATAATGTGAATGTATGTGTAGAGCATCTATACAAAGAAAATATCCCCAAGTTTGGAAACCCCCGTAGCAGCTGGATAGAGAAAAGGGATAGCAGAGACTATTCAGTGCTGTAGTGAGAACAAGGCTTCCACACTCTGAACTGTAGAAACCTGTAGCTGAAATTTTGAGAGTCCTGATTCATATGGAGCATGGACCTACACTCAGAGGTCACTGGTTTCACTGGCCTAACTTTTCATGAAAGGCCTAGCAAACCAGTTTCCAGTAGAGCTATACAGTGTGTGTTACTGTGGTGGAAAAGTAGTCAAAAGCAACCCAAATATTTGCATTTCAGTGCTACAAAAGAATATTATATGAAAATTAGTTTAAAAGATCGTGTGTGTAATCTCAAGGAAGTGGCCTCTTCTGAGACCTAGCAAGAGCCACTAGTTTTGGAAAGGGTTTTAAATTACAACATAAATCACAGATGATAAACCCCAAACCTGGTGTGGTTTTCACTGACTTCTGCATGGCCTCATTAAAATTGAGGTCATTAACATAGGGACGATTGTTACCATTATTTTTGTTACTCTTCTTGGCCTTCCTGGTTTTAGCTTCTACCTTCCTTGAAATTCCTTTGTGAAGAACAAAATAACATTATCTTAGCTCAGGACTTTCTCATAGACATAATACCTCTTGGAAATATACTGATTGAAAGAAACTTTATCTTTGAAAAAATATCTAGCAGTGCTAGTGAATTGGTCTGAGTTGTTTTGTTTGAAGTGGAACAGTGGAGAACTTGGAGATGCAGAAGTGCAGTATTTCACCATGCTCCTGTTAACAGTGTGGAGGATAGTTCAGATTGCACATAGATGATAGCATCAGCTGTGTGTAGCTGTCATCTAGAACATGACATCAGGCCTAGCCTTCTCCAAAGACTGCTCTGTGGGCAGACGTAGGAGCTCTAGTGCTGCTGAACATGAACTCAAGTTGAACATTACTCAGAGGTAGCTGTGTGCTAGTCTCAGTGTATTTAACTTCAACTGTGACTTCCCTATTTGCGTGGGCAACGCCTTCCTGTCTAGCCTCCTACACTGTCTTCTATGCATCGTGCTCTTCCAAACCAAGCTGTTGCTCTGTTACTGAGTTAGAGCCAGTGTTCCTGGTTCATGTGCTTAGGAAGTGAAGAAGACCTCTTGTGCTTCCCTTATCTTCTTGTATTGCCACACAATCTCGTCTGCAGCTTAAGAGTAATGTTGAACAGCAGTTACAAAGAGCAGCAGGAATTGTGACGTAAGGTTGGATTGAATTCCTTGTGGTTTCATATCAGCTCTAAACAATTGTCAGAGTATTAAATGATGAGGTTTGGTTTTTGCTTGTCAATGCAGGTTTGAGTCAGAAGTTGCTGCAGATAGCCTTGGGTTTGTCAAAGAAAACCAGTCTGCTTCCGTTGAAACCGGAGATGGTATTTATATGATGTTGTTCAGTCTTGGCTTTAAGAAAAGAGCTAATCCACCAGCAGGTGTTTTTCAGAAATCCACCTCAGTTTCCTACCTCCTGAGCTTTTAAGCCCTTTTGAACTACTTGAAAAGATTTTGGACAAGTTAGGGTAATCAAGGCAAGCTTTTGGGTGTGTCATGATGGGCCCCAGTACTTGTTCTGTGTGAGAGAATAAGGAAGTTAAAAAACCTTTGATATCAGTGTTATAAAATGAAATGCATCTGTCAAATACGTGCTTGTTCCACAAGCATGGTCCCCTGAGGACTGTCCTGTATGAAACACTTCTAGGGGGCACAAGAGTGAAGGTTGTTCAGGTAACTGTGAACTTCAGATGTGTTTGGTTTGGGTGCAGTTGATCTCTGAATTGCTTAAAGTATAGCACTTCATAACAATAACTTCTGAAAAATTTTAAGTAATTGATAAACCTAGAAAACCCCAGTAATATTTGTTAGCTATTTTTGGTCTGTGATTTTTGGCTGGTACTCACTATGTATTTCTAAAATTGCCTGTATTTGTCTTTAAGACATTACACAGAGGGTGGCTGCTGTTGAGCTGAAGGTGATAGAGGTCGTTGTGTTCACGTCAGGCTGTTTGTGTGTTTAGAGTTACAGTGCAGAAGAATTGTTTTGTTCATCCCCAAGCAGGTTATTCCTTTCTCTGAATGTTTCTGAAAAGGAATCAAAAAAACCATTGCATGTCAGTGTCTTTTTACCATTACCCCATGAGAATCCTAACACATTATGCCATAACTAACTGTTGCAGATTCCCATTTGAGACTTTTCTTCCTAGCAAGGCTTATATGATTTCAAAAAAAATCATTTAGATAAGTTTTATTCACTCAGGAAGTGCCATATTATAAAACAACCTAAATGGCTAATGACTTCTTAATACCTTTATTTGTCTATGCTAAATGTAACTTGTGTTATTAAAGTTGAAAGTTCTTTCAATGTAGAAATTTTTTTGCACAAGCACAAAAGTGCTTATTTTTGTGTAATAAAAATAAGGGAGAAAAAGCTGACCAGGTCTCAAGTTATGCATGTGCATTTAAGACTAATTTAATGTGTGTTTTTGTAGCAAAATGAATAGTTTTGCTGTTGTTCTAATGAATAGTATTTTCTAGTTGTTCTGCCTCTGCAATGCTTAATCTCTAATGAGTCTCCAAGATGTGTGCTAGTCGTGGCTGAGGTACTTCTGATGCCTTGGTCTGTTCACTCTGCCCTGGGCTGACACCACTGGTGATTGTTTCATTGGTCATCAAACATTTGTCAGATGGTATTTTTTTTAATTTTATTTTTTTTAAGTTACACAGACCTGTACCTGTAACTGAACCTCACTTGAAATGGTCTTTGCTACTGCTTTTTGCTGCTTGGATCTGTACTTTCTTCATTCCCTCCTTACATTCATCCTACCCCTGCAACTCTGCTCCTGTTAGCTGCTGCTGGTGTGTGTTCTGTGTTACTGTCAGAAGCACAGCATGCAAACCATGGGGGTTTATTCTGTTCTTTTCCCCCCCTTTTCTGACATGACATTCCATGCAATTTTCTTAGATCTTGCAGTCAAGAATGAGTGTCAAATGGTTAATTTTTTTGGATATGCAAATAAAGAAGACAGCACAATTGTCCTATTTTTTTCAATGAAAGTTTTAACCAGGACTGGCTCGTGAACTTAGGCTCACCAAGAGCAAAACATTGTGTGACACTGTCATTAGAGGAGGATGGGAAATTACACATTTTGATTAAAATAGTGATTCCTACAGATTCACAGTTTTAGAGTACAAATAAGACCAATAGCTGTGTGTCTTTGTAGTCTGTGTACATAAATACAGAGCCTGGGAGGCATGGTTTGGTTGCCTTACGAGTTATGTGTTTATTCAGATATTCAAAGGAACTCCATGAAAAGCCTACTTTTTAACAAAATATTTTGTTAAAAAGAGTTAAATTTATTCATCATTCTTGCTAAAAGAATTCTACAGTAAATATTTTAAGTAAGTTTCTGAGGGAACACAATGGGCCATCTAGCCTCAAGTCACACTGACAGCACTAAAAGGCATTGCTCGATTTATGAGAGCACTCTGTTTACCCAAGAATGTAGAAATTTCCCTTTCTAAATGGGACAGCCTTATCTTTATTATTCCAGTGCCTTTTAGTTTACAGTTCTGCTGTAAGCAATGTTGCAGGAGCTTATATCAGGATTCCTACATAAATGAACAGACAGAATTAATGCTCAGTGCTAGCAAGCTACGTTTTATATATTGTGTGATTGAAAGTAAGCCTTGCTGAACAGCAGAAAAGAAAAATGATGGTGGTGTTTTATTTATACAGAATTTATGTGATAACAGAAGGTAAATTGAGCTTCTGAAAGTAAACCTTGTTTACAAATGGAGGTGTTGTTTTTAAAAAAAACACAAGCCAAACCGTGATGGCAATGACAATCCAACTCCAGGAACATCAAAGAAGCCACATCTCTTCTTTTTAATCAAGTGTGGCAGAATGGGTATAATTGTACATCATATTTACTCACAAGACCACTATCACTCTACACATTCCAGAGCTGGTTAGTGAATTCTTGTCTGTCATGTGAATGGGAATAAAGCCCATTTTTTGAATCTGGAGGGAAAAAGCAAAGCAGCGTTCCATTGCATAAAGCAAACGCTCTAATGCTAATTGTATCATCCATATCCGGATGTCCCCAGGAAGGATCACTTCCATGCATTAATAGGATGCAAGGTCTTTGTGTGCACAAGAAAAGTTTTCAATATGTCATGTCAATAGTAACTAGAAAAACAGCTGATGTGAGTTCAGGCACAGAGTTATTTTCTTGCTGAGATACAATTCTCCAACATAGAGCAGCTGAAAGAAGCTAGAGCGACATGTGCTGTTTCCATCTTAAGATAAAAATCTGATAAAGAAAGCAGCTGATGGAAGTTAAAACAGAGTGTACTATTTGTATGCTAAAAATAACATTTGGAATACTTTTGTCTTGAGTTATCTTTGCTGTCTTGAGCAGCAATTAATAATTTATTCTACCTTTCTTAATCTGTTCTTCTCTCTTTTTATCAATGGGCCTTCACTGGAAAAAACACTGACAAGTCAGTAAGGTTCTGATTTGATACACTTACATCTTTAATTGACAGGCTGTTCTTTTTTTTTTTTAAGCATGCTGCTGCTTCAAAACCTCCCTCATCTACTGCTGAAATCTTGCTTCATGTGCTTTTCTCAGTTGTTTCATTTGTTTTTGCATGTGACTATTTCCTTCTTCCACACCCTTCTTCATCAAGTAACCCATCACTCTCGAGGGGGAACCTTTAAAAAACCAAACCAAACCAACCAACCAACCAAACAAAAAGCATCACACAATAAAAAAAACCAGCCCAAACCACACAAACAATCCCACAAAACAGCCCTAGTACTTGCTGAACCAAGCTGATGGTTTCAGCTGATTTAGGGAAAGACTTTGCCCATGGTTTGAGGCACTCGGCTGATAAATTATCTGCTAAAAATGTTGGTTTTACCTACAAGGTGGTCAGGTTCCTAATAGTAAAAGCTTTTAAAAATGATTTAAATAAAACAAAATGAATCTTTAAAATGGATCTCATTTTCATCTGTGTAGTGTAATGTTAATTTTGTCCTCTAGATTTTTCCTTAAGGTCTTGCTGTCTTATTTTAGAAATGTTATTTTAAAGTTGATGAGAGTCTCATAGTTTAGAACATTGTAGTCTGAACACAGTACACAGGGCCTGAAATGCAGTTTGGAGAATTAAATCAGTGATAACCAGGTTGCTGCTCTTGGGAGATTGAGATTTAACAATTAGTTTATACCCTTAGCCACCCTTTGTAGCAATTAAAGATGGAAAACCTTTCACCTAGCTTTTTAGCCTACTCATTTTCCATTTGAGGACATATACCAATTGAAGAGAATGGTGCAAACGTTTCCTATGTTTGCCTAACTTGGCTTTTTTTTTGCCCTCAGTTCTTGAGCTGCTTCAACTCATTTTGAATTTTCCCAGGCTGTAGAAACAAGTGATGAATGGAGGAGGACAACAACAAGGCATGCATTTAGGAGTTGTTGCAGCCTCCCTGGCTGTCCCCTGCTCCCCGGCGCAGGGACGCGCTCGCACGGTCTCTGCCGTTGCAGCCTCCCTTCAGCTGTTTGTCTTTCCCTAATGAGATACACGGCCTCCATTCAGCAGGGTTGTGACGTTCCCCTTCCCTTGTCCTCGCTGTCTTTGGCCAGACAATGAGCACAAAGATACAGTAGGACTCGTTTTCTCATTATTGATTTCACGCACCAGCTGGCAGCTGTTTTAGCTTGTTCGTTTTTATAACCCTCTGGGCAACTTTTTAAAAGTACTTTTCTTTGACCATCTGCTAAATGCAATTGGTTTAATAATTAAAGACTTGCCATCCCTTTTCAGATAAATCCAAATGCTGTTTCTGCAGCTGAGAGTGCAGTGTTTTTGTTGTAGGCATAGGTGGGATCTTTGTCGTCGGGGCTGGGAGGGATGCAGTCGCTTTGCTGATACAGTGTCAGCTCCTTCAAGGATGACATCTCTCATTTTAATAAGGGTGGGAAAAAAAGGGAAGTTTTCTGTAAAAACAACACTCTTAACTTTAGAAAGTGCAGTTACTTAGCAGACTTTAGCTAAAAAGTACAATCACTGAACAAAATTAGTTGCCTTCTAACTGAAACTGGGACATTTTGACATCACAAACCTAGCACAGGGAGGATGGGTCCAAGCTCTGCCTTGTCCTAAATCCTTGGGATTCCCAACTCTTGAGTTTGTAGGAGTTCAGGGAAAACCACTCCACTGACTGGTAGGCTGTGTATTTCAGTCTGAATTGGGTTTTTAGTGCTGATGGTAAGAGGCAGAAACATTTGGAAGTATTTCACCAGTGCTGGCTGTGGCTGTGCTGGTAACAAGAGGCTTTGGTCCCACCATCTGCCTCTCATGACTGGGGTCAGGGTGGCAGCACCAGAAACCTTTCTCAGCACAAGACTGGAAACTCTCAGAAACTATAAAAGCTTCTGAAGTTTTCTGGTACATTCAGCGTTTTGTTTTGTTTTATCTTTGAAGTAACAGGGAGTGAGACACTAGTGTCTTACTTGGACTAATTTGAGATGAGATTATAGGCAATATGATAAAGTTGTTTAAAAAAAATTACTTCATAAAAATAAAAGCAAAATGAGTAGGACACTGATATGAATAGGTCCCTTGGAGCCTCTGCTTTTTCCATGTTGTGTGCCTTCTAGGCAGGATGTGTAAAAAAGATCCAACCTTAGTTTGAACTCATCTTTATGCTTTGATTAGGTCTAAACTTTCCCATGATTCCCTCAAAAAGGGCTGCTGAAAAATCCTTCTGTTTACCAAACAGTTTACCATTTGTTTCAGATGTACCTCAAAGCTGACCTGTAGGATTACTCCCTTGAGAAGTGGAAAAAGGGTAATTCATTTTTCACATTCTTTTTAATCTCAGAAATCTTCCAAGAACTCATGATGCAAGAATCTGTGCATTTTGTTTTGCTGTGGCATCGTTCATGCATCAGACATTCTTTGCACTGTGTGTGCTTACAAAATTCATCAGAAATTTGGGTGGAAGATGAAAGTCTATCTAAATTTGTGAGGCTTTTTAAGTACAATTGAATAAGACTCTCTTCTACAGAATGAAAAAGGAAATAGTCATATGTTTTCTTAGTAAGATGAAAGATATCTGTGTTTGCTTTGAGATTTTAATGTTTGTTTCTTTTAAAAGTATTCCCATCTTTAATATTTTTGTACTTTACAAACATAATCTTGTTCCAGACAGCTGTGATCTCTGGTCTCCTTTAATTCCTAAAGTAGACAAGAGCAAGTCAGATTTTCCAGAGTATCTGGCTAAATGTCCCCTGAAATATAATTGAACTGAAAGTGAATGCTTACAGTGAAAGTTCAAATTAGAGTGCAAAGTTTGCATGAGAAATTCCTTTCTTGAACTTAATCCTGTGGTGGTTTTCCTCTGAAGCATTCTCATCATAGATTTCATCGTGGTAGTATTTTTTTAGATTGCAACAAGTATGTCCTAAGCTGCATAAAGCACCCTCTGCTTTGGGTAGGTATTTGTCTTTCAAACAAACCTCTCCACTTCTCCTTGTTTTCTGCTGCTTAATTCTGTGAGCTGATTCTCCATGGGAGGCTGCTAATTACTGGCCTGTCCAACTCTCAAGAAATGTGGAATGGGCAGAGGAGGTAAATAGAATTTCTTGGATTTGTTGAGATATAGCAGAGTTGACAAAAATCAATGACAGCTGAACAAAGCAAGTTTAGGTCAAAATGATGTTTCTCTTGAATAGGTTAGAATTATTCTTCCTTGAATGCTCTAAACCTCTTACAGTGTTTCACAATGCTTTGTATACTTTCTTTGAAGTGTCCTTTTCCTGTGCTAAGTTTAGTTACAAATGAACTGCAGACAGATGAATGGCTGATAGGGCAAGGCTGGGAATTCAGTTCGGGATCAGGCCATTGGTTGTGGTGCAGGCACAGCTCTGCCCTGGCTAGAGACCCAGTCAGGTCCTGTGACGACTGCAGGAACTACTGTGTTTGATTTGCTTTAAATACAGTCAATGGTCCTTGGTTTGCTCCTAGACCCTGTTTACATTGACTTACTCAGGAGTGTGGGAGAAGCTGCTCATCCTCTTCCTCTCAGCGCTGATCTGTGCAGGCAACTGTTTGCTTCCTTGTTTCTGAAATCTTTATGAAGACATTGGGAAGAAAAACTCCTAAAACCTTACCTCCCCTTAGCTTTGCTTTTCCCTCCCTCAGCCTTTCCCTAATTTGGAGCTGCACCCCTTTCCCAGAGAGAGAAGGGCACAAGCCCTGGATGGGGTTTGTGGTGCAGTGATTCCTAGGTCTAAACCTCGTGTGCAAGTGGATTTTTTTATTGTGTCTTTTAGTAGCATTTTGCACCTAACTTTCTTGACTGTACAAAAGGGAAATTCTTCACAAAAAATAATGCAGGCCTGAAAGAAGTACAGAATCTGTAAAAGGAGCAGGCATCATGAAATGCATTCATGTGACTTTACTCCCAGGATAAAGATTTCTGTTTGTGCTTAGCAATGATGTGACATTGGTACAAATGATGAAAGTAAGAAATGGTGTTCCATGAGTTCATTTTCCATCCCCATCTCTTTTTCTCTCTTTCCTGTTGAAACTTACCCAGATTTTTTTCCTCTGAAGTGGCAGTTTCAGTTGCTGGGCTGTGGGGTGGTGTTTATGACAAGCAAGTTTCTTTGGGATGTGGCTACAGACAGCTGTCTCCTTTGGAAAATGGACTTCTGGCTTTGAGGTGTGGGTTGAAATGAATGTCGACATGTGTAAATTAATCCAGTTTGTCACATACACTGGAGTGTGGCAGAGACTGAAGTTTTTTCCCCCCCTTCCTCTTCAGCCTGTCCTTTTATAATAAAAACATAGGTAGGGTTTTTCACAGGCTACAGCTAGAGTCATTATGTAGTTACTTAATTGATCCCCTCTGGGAGATGCCTCACAGCTCTGCTGCAGGAATCCACATCATGGTTCAAAATCAAAACGTGAAAGGATTCATTCTCCACTAAAATGTATGGGGTTTTTTTGTACCATGTCATTGATTGCTTTCAGATGGTGAGCCAAGAAGGATTGATATTCTACCACACTTCTCTGTGAAGGTTGTCAGTAAAAATGGCTTCTGCCTTCAAAATGTAAAGCCTTGAATAATGCCTGTGCTTTTAAAACTGGAATATAGACTCTTCAGTGGAGTAAACCATTGGTAATGCTGTAAGCAAATACACTGAAAAATTGGTATATCTAGTTTTGACTGTAGTCTAATAATAACATTAATACTTACAGAATGTTTTATTTATGGCTTTGAAGGAATTTAGCACATAAAGAGATGGTCTGAAATCAGTCTAACTTTGCCAGCTTTGTTCCTGTCTCCGTGATAGTGCAATACACTGAGTATGCTCTTGTTTTCAGTGGTGTGGAATGACTTACACCCTCACCTCTATATAAAGAGACAAACATTTTAACCTGGAGAAGAGGAGGCTCAGGGGAGACCACCTCACTTTCCACAGCTCCCTGAAAGAAGGTTGGAGCCAAGTGGAGGTTGATCTCTTCTCCCAGGTGACTAGTGCTAGGACAAGAGGAAATGGCCTCAAGTTGTGCCAAGGGAGCTTCAGCTTGGATATTAGGAAAATTTTCTTCCCTGAAAGAGTGTTAAAGCATTGACCCAGGCTGCCCATGGCAGTGATGGAGTCACCATCACTGGAAGCATTCAAAAAACATGTAGGTGTTTTGCTGAGGGACATGGTTTAGTGGCATGGTGGTGTGGGTTTATGGTTGGATTTGTTCATCTTAGAGATCTTTTCCAACCTTAATGATTCTAGGATTTTTTGCAGATCCAATGAGCTGGAATGTTCAGATCTCATCTCTAGCTTCTGGCATTTGTGCAACCAATTTATGCTGATCTCAGTGAGATTTAATTGTGTAAATAATTCCTGTAGGACAGAAGGGGAAAACAAACACTTTGGACAGGACAGGAGGAATCAGAGATGGTCAGTGCTTCTGTGTTGTAGTCTTTAATTACAGATAACATAAAATAAATAGTGTATTGAGGAGTGTTCTAGGGAAGCTGAACTCTGTATTTGCATCTTTTTCATTAATTGCTGTGCAAGTAGAATGTCAGCTGCAATTAAAGGCATGTTTTCAAAGCAGAGCTCAACTCGAGCTAAGAACCCGTTGCTCAAAGTAGTTCCATGTAAGCATGCTGTCATACTTATATCAGAGTATGAAAAATGCTTTTTCCTAAATACTGCACATTTTGATGTATTAATTCAGACAGTTTTATGCAGGTTCAGTTCAATTAATATGTCCTAAGTTTTGAAGACCCTTTGGGCAAAAAAAAAAAATAAACTATGAGCACAAACACTGCTGGAAAGAAATACAAATAAAAGCTTCAGTAATTTTTTGGAATAGAAAGAACAGTTTATTAGTAGATCCATCATCTTAAGTCCTGTAAAACTGAAAAAACAACCCCAAACAGTAAAACAACAACAAAGCCCAAACAAAACCATGAAAAACCCCAGAACAACAAAAAAGAAAACCAAAATAAAAGCAAAAAAACCCCTCAAACCAGAACCAAACCTTAAAAAATGTCTAAATAATTTATTGGTGGTATTGATGCTTCCAAGTGAATGAAGTGCAGAATAGTGAAGATGTCTAGATAGTCATTATTTGTCTTTTTTCTGTACTTTGTAATTGAACAAAATAGTTTTTTGAAGCTTGTTTCTATTTGCTTGCAAGTTATGTCAAATACAGCAAGATTTATAGGTGCCATTAAAAATCCATATTGATTTCCCACAGTCAACTGGGAGTTGACTTGAAAACTCAATCATTAGTTGAATATGTGTCCAAAGCATGTTCTAGTTGCTATTAACAGTTTAAGTTTTTAAGCAAAAATGAGTATTTTGGGAATCCAATGGAGTTGGCTCTGAGTTCTGGTGCATGCAGGTTCATGTTTGTCATGTAGTGTTACTGAATTTGCATGTGCTGTTCTGCTGTGGGAGTGCACGTCTGGAGGTGATGCTTGAGGTTTCATTACTGTTTTAATTCATCTGGACTCAGTCTTTGAGCTTTCCTAGCACCCCAGTCCTTTACTCAGTATGTTCACCCTGGACCTGTAGTGATCCCTTTTGCTGTGCTGTGACAAACTGATGAACTGGAAACTCTTGGCCCTGAGGAGCTTACAAACTGCATGTGGGGATGAGAATAGGTGGTTGGTGAGGAGTGAGGTTATGAGCAGAGTGAACAAGCTCATGGCTGGTGATGGTCCTGCCCTTGTCCCTCTCTAATGCCTTAGGTTAGGGCTTAAGTTAGAGGAGCAGAGAAGAGCTAAAAGGGCAAGATGGAAGAGAGGAGAGCAGAGCAAGGGTTTTGGGGTAGTTAGGTGAACAAACTGGAAGGACAGAGCTGAAGGAGCCAGCCTGTTGCTGTTGGGAGGCTGTGGAGCACCTGGTGCTTAACCCACTCTTCTAGTTAGTTTCTTTCTGCAAAGTGATGTGGAAAAGGAGAGAGGATGATAATACCAGGGGGTGGCTTGATGTTACTTAATGATTTCCATTATTCCATCCATGTTCTCTCAAATTGAGAAGATGTAAGGTCAGATTTGGGAGACTGGAGGGCCTAAAGCTTTGCAGCGTGGTATCTGCCTCCTGGGATGCAGGTGCCTTCACCGTGTCCTGGAGCTGAGTGGAAGGATTTTGCCTTTTCCTCTTGTTTCTATTGAAAGTTCTGTTCTCAGGCTCCTGAAGTGAGATATTTGAGAGAGGAGGAGGAAGCACCATCCCTGCAGGTCAGGGAGAATGCTTATAATTAATGGATGATACACTCTCCTTACAGTTACTTTCATGGACAGCTTATGGGATATCCAGGCTAATGGATTGATCCCGTTTAATGTATATTCCTAATTAAAGAAAATACATTTTGAAGAGGCAAGGATATATTTAATTTTAATAACTACCTCTCCCTGAATCAAGAAGTCTTTGCACAGAACTCTAATGGGTAACATTAGTCAAATGTATGATAGATCAAATTGTTAAGTATGAAGAGTGTTGTTAATGTAACACAGAAGAGAACTCTTGTGAGGTAACTCTGAATAACACCCAGGAAGAGTGCATTCATCATGGTGTGCTGACAAAACATCTGAGTAATGATGGCCATTAAATCTTTTGTCATGGCTAGGATAGGAAAAAAGAAAACAAGTTAAAGTGTGAGCCATTTAGGAAAACTGCCATTTGACATGTAAACCTTTCTGCCTCTGTGTGTTCATTTTTATATTATAGAATAAATTTGCATTTTAGAAGGAAATTTGATTTGCCTAACAATTACAGAGGAAAAGGTGACTTTCAGTCTCTAGTTAGTGAAACATTTAAATGGGAAGAGCAAAGCTTCCTTTTTTTTTCTTTCTTTTCTTTCTTTCTTTTCTCCCCACCCTTGATCAGTGAGTTTGGTTTTAATACAGTTTGGAGGAAAAAAAGGAGCCCCTAACAAAACAACCAACCCACAACATTCAGGATGATTTGATGTATATTGATTGATTTATTTTTGAAAAAGACTCTGTATCCTACCATCTGCCTTGTCTGGGTGTGAATAGATTTTAATTGCCTTAAAGGCTGGGAGAAGGGAGTGATCCCAGAGTGCCCAGCACTGCTCTTGTTTCCTATTTCACAACAGGTTTGCTGGAGTTTGTGATGAGGGTTTGGAAGAAGACAAAATACAAACAGAAGTGAAGTACAATTTCAGTGGCTATCAGATCTGGAAATATCCAGCCCTTGCTGGTGCTTGTGTTGACAAATGATGGTCTGTGTTTATCTATCTGGCCACAGATGGTTTTGTTTGCTAAATTGTGAGTTTATACATCAAAGGGAAAATCTAGTCGAGTTCCTGCTCTAGTGAATGAGCACTGAAGAGTTTTTGGGAAGAGCAACATGTTGTGAGCCTCAAACCTCTCCTGTTTTCCTGAATAATTCTAAGTAGATGACAGAACAGTGTGGGTCCAGAGGTCCCTTCGCAGCCTTGACACCTTCCTTCTGGCAGGAAGGGATGGGGGATAGTGTGAAATCAACCTTTCTGGAGAGGAGACTGAACTAGTGTAGTTTCTGCAGCGTTCTACTGGTGCTGAGCTTAGCCTTGGTAGTGGTCTCTCCAAAATCTGGAGCTGAGACTCTTCTTCACTGCTGTCTTCTTGGATGCTCTGGGCTGTAGCTGCTGCTTTGGTATTTTCTGTTTACTCTCCAGTCTAGCCACTTCTGTGGCATCTGACATTCACCTGAAGAACAGGAACATGGTGAAGAGTGTTCATGTTTCCTCCAACAAATGGCTTTTAGTTGAAAGAATAGCCATAACTAACCAAGGCAGGAAACCCAAGGAATTGGAGTTAAGGGTGTCAGCTTTGAAATTCAGAACTGGTGCCTGGCAGCAGAGAGCCTGAGAAATGTCAGGATTTGAGCTGCTTTTGTGCATTAGGATAGGTTGAGAGGAATTAAGTTGTTTTTAGAAATGAAAAAGTTTTAATTCTCAAACTGCTTGACAAAAAGGCCTGGTTTTGTTTTACTTAAGAAGAATATAAACTGCTTTAGTTGAAAGGTAAAATTGAAATAAAAGCAGCAGTGCAGTTAGTGCAATTAGTAGCTGCTGACAAACTGTGTCAGCAGCTGTCCTAGAAGTGGGAGATGCTAAATTGACCAAAGTATTTAGAAGCAGCAGCATGGGGGCAATTTTAAACCTGGCTTTCCCTGTTAACTATGCCTCAGCTTTAATGTCTTACACCAGGTTAAAAGTGCCATGGGGTTTCAGGAGATCCTTAGATTTGCTAGTGAGAAGTAGCCAAAGAGTATATTGAAAGAGAGATTAGTTATTTATAGTGTATAGATCTGTCTGTAGTGTAAAAGTATTTGGCTAGAGTAGCTGCTCAGGTAGGTGTAAATGTTTGCATGATCATACATGTGAATAAAGCAATGAATTTACAGTACTGGGTCAGTCACTGTATCATTGTCTCAATTGTTACAGCAATTACAGTAAGAGAAGTAAAGCTTGGAGAGTGTCCAGTTATGCTTATGTGGTGGGACATTGTGAAGTTGAAAGTAAGGTCTGTCAGGTCACCAAAGTGTATCCACATAAGAAACATTCTGTTATGCTAGGAGGAAATGAGACAAATTACAGTAAAAACTACATTTAGCCAAGAAAGAATTTGTAGCAGAATTGTCCAGATGGCTTATCTTAACCCTGAGAGCAAAATTTGTTAACCAGATTAGAGATTTAGACCTCAGTGATACAGAAAGGACCTTTTGGAGCAACACTGCTGTGGCTCAGAAGGTCCTTGTGGGAGAGATGTTGTCTTCAGTGGTGTAGCTGGTGAGTCATTGCTGTGAGAGCCAAAACCCATGACCAGCACTAACCCTAATATTAGTAATTACAGTATTGCTGTGTTAATGTGTTTGGAGAGAGTAACCCAACCAAGAGCCTCTCTCTGGAAAGGAATTGTTAGGTTTATATTAAACTTTGATCCTGTGGGGGTGGTGGTGAGAGAGGAAGCTCTGGTGGCCCTGCTGAAGATACTGGTGTTGTGCAATAAAGGGCTGATGAAAGATAAGAGAAGTGAGCAGCCTGTGGGGAGTGCAGAGTCCTGCTTGGAAAGAAAAATCTGCCAGATGACTTTGAATCCCACCAAGTTATGTGCAGAATACAATCAGATAAACTCTGCCCTTTTACACAGCTGCCTAGTAAAGACTTCATAGCTTCCCACAACCAACCCTATGTCCTCTGGCCCAGACACAGCATTGTTGAGCATCTCTGGGACTTGACTGATTGATGCCTATACAAGCACCTATTAGTTTAGCTCTAATGGAACTGAAGTCAGAAGAAGAGGAAACAAAGTTAGTTCAATTTGCTTTTAGAGAGATTTCTTTCAGGTATTTTATGCAAATGATTTATGATGCATGGGGTCATGCTTTAGGGGTGAGCATGGTAGTGTTGGGTAGATGGTTGGACTTGGTCATCTCAGAGGACTTTTCCAACCATACTGATTCTGTATAAAATGTGTTGACCACTGATTTTTTCCTGTGGGTTTTTTGTTTGCTTTTTTTGGCATTTGTTTGGTTCTCCCCCCCTTCCCCCAGCAATATGATTATTTTTCTTAATTATTGTGCTCAGAGATGGCTGATATTCCTGGCAGTTGCAAGTGTCTTCATCTGAATGGGGAAATGCAGCACAGCTTTGCAGTAGATAGAATTTTTTTCATTGGTTGCTTGATTGAATGTCTGTAAATGGAATGGTCAAATTCTAGTGGTGCAGGCTGTATTTTAATAAATGTGGCTTTTGCAAAAACCAGAATTTGATGGATACAATCAGGCAACAACTGTAAGTGTAACTCAGTTGAATTTGTTGAGTTTGTTTTAGTGTAATCCCCTCCAAAAGTAAACTTTCAGATAGCTTTGAAACATCAAACTGGTATTTCATGAGCTATATTTGTAGAGCAGGGAAGGAAAGGCAGGCCTGGAAATTCTTGTGTTAGTTGTTACAGCAAAGTAACAGCCCCAAAAGAACTGAAGTGGATTAGATTTACTTAGAATTTTAAACTACAGAGACATCAGTAAAATATCTGAAAACACAAGAAACATGGAGAGAAGAAAAAATGAGCAGGGATACAATAGTCAGTAATGGAATAAGAAAGTAAAGAATATATGTAAAGGTTATGAAATCTTCTGACCTCACTTAAGATATTGTTTTTGTTCTGGTTACCATATTCTTTAAAGATGTAACATTTGAAAAGGGGAATTTGATTGACCTTATGACTAAAGATAAGAACTCTGAAGAGAGGCTAAAATCATGAATTTCTATAACCTTTAAAGAGCAAAGGTTGAGAGGCATTTAATTGAAAAATATAAAATCTCCTGAATTATATATCAATATATAACTTTATCTCTTTTATATCATAAATTATTATAAAAGGAAGACTGTTTGTCAGTTGAGGAACAAGTAACTGGGTAACCTCTGTGTGCTTTTTTTCCCTTTTGCCTTTCTCTTTCTAGCACAAGGTCTAACAGGCACTGTGCAGGCAGGCTGCCCTTTCACTTCTCAGAGTGCCAAAGCTGATTTGGAGGAACAGGAAAAATGTGTTAATAAATGCATGTGGTGGGGAAAAAAAATCTGAAATTATTCTCAGATATTCCAATAATCCTACTGATAGTTGCTGGGGAGGGTTGCAAGGATTCTTCTGAGTATGTGCTAGGGGTTAGAATCACAGAATGTTAGGAGTTGGAAGGGACCTCAAAAGGTCATCTAGGCCAAGCCCCCTGCCAGAGCAGGGTTCCCTAGACCAGTTGTTCAACCTTTCAAAGTGTGCACAAACATTGGGGATAGACCAAAACCATTGTTTTGGTTGGAAGAGACCTTTAAGATCATCAGTCCAACCATTAACCAGCACTGCCAGGTCACCACTAAGCCATGTCCCTCAGCACTGCATCTCCGTGGCTTTGTGAACATTTCAAGGATGGTGACTCCACCACTGTTGTGGGCAAGCCTGTGCCAGGCTTTGACAATGCTTTTGGGGCAACAAATTGTTCCTTTATGTCTAACATCCCCTGGCACAACTTGAGGCTGTTTCCTCTTGTGCTATTGCTTGTTCCCTGGGAGAAGAGCCCAACCCTCACCTGGCTCCAGCCTCCTTTCCCAGAGTTGCAGAGAGTGAAAAGGTCTCTCCTGAGACTCCTCTTCTCCGGGCTAACCAAGCCCAGTTCCCTCAGCTGCTCCTCACAACACTTGTGCTTTAGAACCTTCACAAGCTTTGTTGCCCTTCTTTGGACATGCTCCAACACCTCAATGTCCTTCTTGGAGTGAGGAGCCCAAAACTGAACCTGGGATTCAAGGAGTGGCCTCACCAGTGCCAAGCAGATGAAGTGGATGAAATAGAAGTAGCGAGATCCCATCAGTATCTTGAGACTAATGCAGCAGACCATGGTTGTTGCTAGCTAACACTTTGTTTAGGAGTTGATCTGCTTTCCTGAATGTTTGAGAGACTGTCAGTAGTTGGCTTATGGTTTTTCACAGAGACCATGGCATAACTTCACAGAAAAACTTGCAGGATTTGGTTCCTCAAAGCTCCCAAGGTAGATAAGAGGTTCCACACCCACTGGATGGCCAGATCCCACCATTCACTCCTCAGGGAGGTGCCACACTCCACATGTGTTGCTGTATCTGCTAGCAGAATTCTTCCTTGGAAATAGCAGTGGGAAACAAACCAAATCTGGGGGAAGCTTTGCAGCACTGTTGTAGTCTAAAACTGTTCTGGTATTACCAAAATACAGCATTTAATTTAAAACTCATTACACACATACACAGGCTTGAAGGGATGGTATAACTAGATGGGTTTTAAAATTGTGCCATTGGAGAAATGTTTTGTCTTTATGATGGAATATTTTTGGCTTTATTTAGTCACTACAGAGATGAGCATAAAACAGCAGGCTGGTAAATTTGAGGATACCTGAATCTTTGAAAACAAAGATACCCCAAATAAGGTGCATTTATGTCCTTGTGTTTATAATTTAAAGGTTCAAAATTGAGAGTTTGAAATCTTTATTTTTTTCACATACAAACCCATGCTTTGTGGTTTCCCAGAGAGAACATTCTTGGTGGTAAAGTGCCAAGGTCCAGGTCAGTCTGCATCTGTCTGGGACAGATCATCCAAGAACCATGTTTTGAAGTTGTTGGTAGAAGTAAGAAGCTGATTAAAAGGGAGGGAAGCAGCAGCAGTATCTTTTAGCATGTAGTTTGGTAGGCATTGCTCAGCCAGTGCCACCTAGAAGGAGCTCAGTCTACTTCACAGTCAACTTGCAGAAATGAATTGACTTCTAGGAAATAGCTCTAAGTTGACACACTTGGGATTTCTCTTTATCTTTGATAAATGCTGGTTCTTGTACTCTTGATCTAATAGAGTTTTTGCCAATGACATCACTGTTTAGATGGAATAATTTAAACACGTCCCTTGAGTGTAAATTGGGCAGATGTTAAATGCAGGTCTGATGTGATCTAGACTGTGCAGTAGCTTTCCTGTTTGCCTCTCAAATTCTGTAATTGTTTTCTGCCAAGAACAGTAGGATGTTTTTGTAGTTTTGTTTTTGTAAATAACTACCATTTTGAGAGAGCTGTGTGGTCACTTGAGCTCAGGTATTGATTGAATCTTAGTGGTGAATAGGATCCATGAGAATGCTGAAGGTCCCATTAGAAAATACATAGCTTGATTTATACTTGATGAGAGCTACATTGATCACATTCACATACTGAAACAATTATTGATGGAATCTATGATGAACAAGTCATTCTAGTTGTGATGTACATTGGCTTCTAGCAGACATTTGACACTGAACCATGAGATTCTTTGTTGTTACAGCACATCTGAGAAAATCATTAAGCTTTTTGAAGCCTTTACAGGCTGAGTATAGAAGTGTTATTTGCATTAAGACTCATCAAGTTCCTTTCCCATCAATTTTGGCTTTTTTGTAGTACCTTAGCAACTTTGTGTTATCAGGAGCTGTGGCATATGTTACAAGCAGAAATACAACTGTAGCTCACCTGATTATCAGCAAGTACATACTTGTCCTTTGTGGACAGTAGCAAAGTATCCTGTGAGAAAAAGCAGTACATATTTAAGCTGTTTAAAATATGCTTATAACATGGTGAAGGCAAACTGATGGGAAAAGAACTGGGAAGACAAGCAGTTCTTAATTGGTTTGGTTCCTGTGTTGTTCTTATGGAAAGGAAGGTTGGAAGTCAGAGGAAATGTCTTTCTAGGGTTGTTGTAACCAAGCTTAGCTGACTGACCAGAGTGAGCACTGGTGTTGAAAGGTGTGCTTTTGTGAATTCTTCATCCTGCAGGTCACAAAATTTGGTTGAGAATTCTTAGAGTGGAAGCAGCTTCCCAAGAGTTGTAACAGTTTTTACAATCTGCCATGAAAAAAGATACCTCTTAAAATAAGGAGGAAATTCAGTAAACACTCTCCAGTGCTGCTCAAACAGTTGAAATGGTTTTATAATGTTCTGAAAATGATATCAAGCTGCTTAGGCATGATTATGTGCAGCTCATTTCATATAATGGAAGATGAAAGGGAAAAGCTGTTGCTTGTTGGCAAGTTTGTTACTTTTGTCCAGAATCCAAAGTATTATCACATGTACTTGGGGCTAAGAGATCTGCTTCCAAGGGTGATAGGAAGGATTTCTGGCCACCCATAGACTGCTTGAAGACAATGCTGGTAAATTCAGCAATGCCATGGTTAGGAACTTGAGCAGCAGAGGAAACCACTGTGGCTGCTTAAGGATCTGATTTGTGTGGCAGCCTGAATAAGGAGTGTGGATTTTTATTTTGGTTCCCTGAGTGAATGAGAGTTTCACTTGCTGCCAGCTCTTTCTTTCAGCCTTGCCTATGATCTTTAAGTTAAATTTGCTCAGCATAATTTTAGATTCAGGAAGAATGGAGAAGTTACTTAAGAATGCGATATTTTTACTTGCCTTTTTCAAAAGACATTGATAATTGCCTATAATGTTGTAGGATGGAGAATAGTTGCAGATTTACTACTGTTCTAGTAGTTGTCTTAGGAGTTCTCTGATCCAGTGTACACTGGTTTACTGTCAGTCCTCTTGACCTTTTTGTGCTTGCCATTTTCTTTGTTTCTGCAGTAAAGTGGTGCTACACATCATGAAATAGATACATAAAAGTTAATATTCTCTTATTTCCAAGCAGAGTTACTTGGTATATTTTTTCCTAAAGTGCATTTAAAAGTCTCTTATGCAAGCAGGATTGTTGCTTGTACTTTACATGCTGGGTAGCTGACTTGGGAAACTCCTTGCTGAAGGATGTTGAAGGGGGAGCACAAGGTTTATCATCTTTTATCTTCCAACACACACATGTGTATATATATTTTTTCCCCCAGTATTCTTGAGAACCAGAAATTGGAAAGTCACAAAAAAGAGAGTTTAAGTATTAACACTAGTAAATTCTACATTGGTCTAGATGAGAAATGAAGTAAATAAATAAAATTGAAAAGGATTCTTGCAACCCACCAAGCTCAGGTAACTCCCATTAAACTCAGTTGTGTTCAGCAGTGATTGTTTGCTCAGCATCACTTTCATTAGGTAACCACTGGGGATGTACAACAGGTGTAGGAGAATCAGGTAGAGGGAGCTGGCTCACACTTGGATTTGCACAGATACATTTGCAGGATGTAGTCCCTGAATAATTTAGAAAGCAATAGTAGAGGAGAGATGCAGCTCAGTATTAGTGTGCTGAAAAAGTTACCAATTTGTAAAGTATTTTATCTGAAACTTAGACCACTCAAAACTTGGAATATTTTTCTGTTTTCTTTGTATTTGCTGTTCTTGTAGAATAGAGGCTCTTTGGAGAAGAAAGAAACCCAAACATGGAAAAATATTACTTCAATGCAGAGGATGGGGTAAAGGACTGAAATGTTCTTTTTTCCTTCAAGTACCTCTGAAACCTACTCCCAAACTTTGTTTAAATGAGAATGTTTTGCAAAACTTTGTTGTCAAAAAGTGTTATTTCAACTAAAATAAAAGTGAAAAAAATTCTAGCCTTGTGTTTTCAGAATATGTGGGGTTTTGCTGTTTGGATAGCAGCACATACACTGTCTGTTCAGAGGGAATTCAGGCTTTGAAACACATTAAGTTGGGCTGTTGTGTGCCTGCCATGATGGATAACAAATTCCTCTCTGGGTGGTTAGCAGCTTGTTGTGCTGATCTTTGATTATAGGAGTTTCTGCTGCTAAATGCTGAAATCTGCCCCTTCCCCCCAGATGTTTGGAATAACTGATGTGAAAACCTCAGGGGAAGGTGCTTTGGTGAAGTGTGGTATCAGTACTAAATGCATTGCAGTCTTTACAGAACCCTCTTAAAAGGCATGATAAAAGCAAACTGGAAATGCTAGAGGGTTTTGGAAGGGCATCTCTTCACACATCATCACTCAACATTAAAGTGAGCTAAAATACCAATATATTCTCCCAAGATAAAAGTTAGGAGTTTCTTTGTTGTTGTTGACTGAGCTACTCCAGTGAGCACACTGCAGGGAAATGGTACTACCCCATGAGAGCCTCCTGTGCCAAGAGGCACAACTTAGCATTGGTGATGCTCAGCAAATAAAGAGTAAGCTTGGATTTGCTACATCTCTTACCATTTTATGGAGTGAGTATTGCATTGAGTGTTACATAAAGATATTTTCAAAAGTATGTGAAAACAAAGTAAATTTAGTGATCTTGCTGACATAACTGTAAGAAAATGGATAAGAAAATGATGGGAAAGTGGAAGAGTGACATTGGTGATTCTCCACATCATTTCAGCAAGGGTAAATAAAGAGGAAGGAACAGACCAGAAAGTGAAGTTCTTCAAGGAATAGTGAGCTACTGGGTGGTGTTGTCAGGGTGGCTGTAAAGAGTGAAATGAAATATCATTAGATTTGAAGGAGCTTGGGCTTTTGAAGCTCTTCAAGAAGTTGAATTTACTTAGACTGTCAGCTATTTCTAGGGAAATGTTCTTGGCATAAATGGAAGAATTCTGAATAATGCTAGCAATGTTCCTATTGTTAGGGGCTCAGCATTACAGACTCAATCTTTAAATATCTTAAACCATGGGAAATACAGATATCAAATGCCACAAGTCTGGGTTTCTGTTTGCCTAGAGAATGTAGAGGTGAATAATCTCAGTAGGACTTGTTTGTTCTTCAGATGTTTTGAGTTTCTGTTCATCAGTGCTGCTTTAATCAATTACCTTGAAGTATTTTTATACATTAGTTGCACTTTTCTTGAAACACAAGCTACCAGCTTCCAGCTACCAAGACAGCAAATTGAAGTTTCCCCTTCAACTTACTGCTGCAAAGGAAGTAATGTTAGATGAAAATATTATAGAGAAAAGAAATATTATACAGTTAAAGATATTACTTTATACTTTTGTTCAGAGTACATGCAAGATAGCAAATGTGCAATGTGTAAAAAACACATGCCCTGAAAATAGAATAGATAGATAGACTTAGCTGATTTCTCACTGTAATTATATCCTACTTGGGAATACTATGCAAAAATTTCTCCCTGCCTCTGGGGCTGGTTCTGCACTGATGTGTGGGGCAGTCTCAAATGCACTTCAGGTGCCCCTTTGGGACTGCACACAGCTGATGGCTTCCAACTCAGTCTTTATTTTGTGATGTATGGAGCAGGTAACTGTGTATAGTGAGCTTCCCATCAGTAGCATTCTGCTTCTGGCCTGTGGCTGGGTATATGTGTATGCATGGTGGGTTTTCCCCCAGACTGTTACCTGGTTACAGAAGGGTAACCTGTCACAGCAGCATCTGCCAAATTTCCCAAACCTAGGAATTTTGATAGAGCATTGAAATATATCAGTATGAATCTGCTCAGTGCAGAATGGGTGTTTTGCTTTGGCTTCTCCCAGAGGAATCTTTACCTGCTCCCCCTTCACATGTTCATGTTTGTGCCAGGTGGGTAGTGAGGAAGGAAAACTGATTTGATTTTTGGGGAGGGGTTTGGTGAATGAATCAAGAATTTTCACGTGTTTCTTTTGCAGCTTTATTTAATTATAATTTTAATGGTCCTGTTTGGGAGTGCTTTGTTAAGACCTACAGACCTTAACAGTCACAGTGATGATTCTCAATTCTAAAGAGACATTTCCAACTTTTTTTCATTTTAAATAGTCTGCTAAACCTTTTGGAAAGTGAAACTAGTGCTGTCTCATTCAACAGTGGAGCAGTATTCTGGAAAGCAGGATGTTCTTCCACCCTCAGCACCGAGAGTTTGTTCTCTAGTTTCTATGCCATGAGATGGTAGCATTGTTGACTTGCTGCTATACGAGGTCTTTCTTGTTCCAGTTTTATTCCTTCCCTCCTTCCTCCCCCCAAATGACAGGAGGACAGTTCATTCCTTCTAGATGCAGGGCATCTTGTTCATAATCACTTAAACTCTTCTTTCCCCCCTCCCTGCCTTCCAGTTGCTCGCAGATGAGAGTTCTGTTACGCTATCAAACATATTTGTTAATAAGAAAGTAACTTTAGTAGTTAACATAACAGAAGTTGATTTGACCTGCTGATATGCATTTTTGCAGAATAAACAAAGCCTGTTAGCTGAGATTTTATTTATAAAGATCTGCTCAAGTGATCTGAGATCCCCCTTGTTTGCCTGTCCTGCCCTAGACCTCGGCACATAATCTCACTGTACTGCTGCCCTTCTGACATCTGATTGCCCTTTCCATCAGCATCCATCCAAAAGCATATTTATCTAAAAAGGAAACAATTAAATTCTAGTCTCCTACAGAAAACCTTTACTTTTCAAAGAAAACATACTGAAGAAGGCACAAAGTCATACATGACAGGGAACCCTCACTAAATCAGAACCAGAAGTCATTAGGCCAAATTCAGCTCCTGCCAAAGTAGACACCAAGGCACTGATCTCGATGATATTTTCCCTGTTTATATTAGTAATATTATATGCACTTAGTTTTTATTTGTTTTTCCATTAAATCCTGTAGTAAGACTGTTATAATGTATGTGCAAAGTATCATTTACCAGCAACATCAATACCAGTATGACTGGGGAATGCTGAAATACTTCAAAAATGGAATGTTCTGCTTGTTATAACCAATGGTGACAATGGGCTAAAATGATAGGATTCTGGGGGATTCAGTTTAAACTGTTACTCTCAGCAAATACCTGTGTTACCCTGTTTTGTGAGAATCTAAGAGTTGTGTTACAGCAGTTTTTGAAGGACAGTAACACATTACTGTGAGAGTGCCCAGTAATGCACAGAAAGAGGAGATCTGCTGCTGGCAGTATTTGCACATCCTTCTCTGTTTGTAGATTTCCAGACAGTCCCACCTGGGAAACAACTTTTGTCCTTCATGCTGAGCACTGTGCCCTGATTTTGGCCATGGTCACAGGCTGCATACTTTAGGATGAGAAGTTTCAGCACTGTGGTTTTGTTACTTCTAAAAAGCTACAAATTACACAAGCTGTAGTTGAGTTAATACTCTTAATAAAGCTTTGACAGAGAAGCTTAATATGGCTTTGACAGTCCTTGTGTCATATTTTTAAAGCCCTTTGTGCTGTTGAGTTTACTGAAGGGAGTTTTGTCACTGTTGGCCTGTTGTAACTTGGTAAATATGACACATGGTGCTTTCAGAGTGAGTTGCAAACCCCACTTTGGCTGCCTGGCCATCAGCAAAGGACAAACTCCAGTGTCTTACAAGTAGAGTAGAAAGTGGTGTAAAGTGATTTTTGTGTGTAGTGGTTTTTTTAACTGTTAATATTCAGCTGCCACAAGTTTCTTCTGTTAATTATACACTATAGATTAAAGGTTAGTTCTATCAGAAGTGATGTTACTGTGAAGAACAGTTCCAGTTCAAGGGACTTAGGGCTATTTTAAACACTTGTTGTAGCTTAAATGTCTATCCTATAAATACATACAGCTAGCAGTGTCATAGTTTGTTCTGTGGCTTGCTGCTGAAAAATGAAGTTGGACTTTCAGAAGAATGCAGCCTGAATGGCCACTGATCAGATTGTGGACCTTCTGTTATGTTCCTACCCAAACTAGTGACTCTGCAGCATGAAGTGAGGAGCAGGCTTGTGGCTCAGCCCACATCCTTAACAGCAGCAAGTTGAAAGTTGGTGTGGATAGTTTTCTAGCAAAGACCTCTTTCTATCAGTGCACTTCTGAATCTATTTCCTACCTGAGGGAACTTCAAGCAGTGTAGCCCTGTCATTAATTAAATTTCCCACAGCTCCTGTTTAAGATAGAAATGACTGAAATGACATTTCCAAGGATCTGGTATGTCAGTGACATTTCCCTGGGTACCACTTCTCTGCAGGTGGAATTCCCAGGAATTATTAAAGCCCCATTACTGATACAGTTAGCTAAATCTCAGCCCAACCTGATTTTGTTCCAGCTCCAGGTATGTAGGTTTGAATGCTTCTGAATTTGCAGGGTTTGAACAACTTTGACACTTTCTAACTGCTCACAAGACACTGTGTTTAGTCAGGGTTAACTGCTGTGTTCCAAACCTGCAGAGCTAACCCACTTGTAAGCTATTATCTGCTAATTGTAGGATTGTGACTTGCTCACCTGTACAGTATTTTTGTTCAGTTTAAGACCAAAAAGTGTGTAAAATCTGTGGTAGCTGAGAACTAGTCAAGCTTCAGTACTGAAGGGATTCTGCCTCTGTAGCTGTAAGTTCACTCACAGCAGCTTAGGTGGCAGTGCCACCTGAAGTGTCTGCCAGTTTGTCCCTTAGCAGTGGTGTTCTGAGATACATCCAGACAGGAGTGTCTGTGGTCTGTGTGCATGGAGTTTACCATCTAGCTGTCACAGGTTTGTCTGTTCTAACAATTGTAATCCCAGAAAAGGACTGTAAATGCTTTCTGAGTTGCTATTCACAAGTAAAGCAAATTCAACTAAGTGAATTTAAAAAAAATTGATCTTAACATTGAGGTTACTATTTTTTCCCAGCTTGCTGACTGACAGTTTAATGGAGATTTTATTGTGTTATGCTAATGATGTCATTGGAACATATATTTCTTTGTTTGCATCTGTCACTTGCAGGGTTAATTAATATTCTGCTAGCTTCATATAGCTTTTTGTATGAAATCAGTTCTCTTTTACTCTTTGCTTATCTTTGGCAGTCAAGTCTGTCCTTGGAAAAGAAAAAGTTTGCCTGACCAACTTAAATGTCCCTACAAACAGAAATGCATTTTGCTAAGTGATACCTTCTACAAAACATTACTAAAATATTAGTGTAGTACATAAGCCTTTTACCACCCTTGAAAACCCAGTTTGAACCTTGAGCTAGTCATTTACATGATATTTCCTTGGGATTACCTACATCCTTGTCCACTTTGACCTTGTAATTTTGCTCACAGTTGGAAATGTAATGCAGAGTGACTAAGATAATGTTGTTTACACAGACTTTAAGTGGAGTGACATTATAGTCAAGCAAGTGTCACATCACCCAAAGTGAAGGAAGACTTAATTACCATAATCCTGTGAATACTAAAATTCCTTAGCCATGTGTAGCATAATAATGTAATGTTCTGCATGTTACAGTTAATAACCTGAAGGTACTGTATTAACTCTCAGGGATCTTTTAGTTCTTTTGTACTGAAAGCAAACAGATGGAGAGTAGGTCAGGAGAGGTGTGGTGGTCAGTGTAGATCCTTGGTGTGTTATGTTGTCAGCAGTGTACCATCTTCCTTTGAAAGGCAAACCAAAACTGGGCCAAGGATTTCTGCAGCTGACGAAGGCTAAAGTTCATTAAATAACAGGAATGATAGGAATGAGATGATCATAAAAACAGTGTCATTAACACACTGTTAATTAGAGAGGTGTTAAATACTGCAGGATGGGAATGGTCTGTTCCTTACTCAAACAATCCTACCTTTCTGCTGATACTTAGTGCCCCAGCTGTATGTACTCAACCAGAAGAAGCAGTGGTGTTGGTTTGCACTGATGCCAAGGATGCTCTGTGGAAGGAGGGTGCAAGCTGTCATTGCACAGCCTGTGTTAAGGTTTTGCTGTATTACAGCAGCCTTTGAAAGGTGTTCTTTAACAGCAGTGCTCATCCCAGGAATTAAGAATCTGGGGAGCAGGCAAGATGATGATACCCTACTGTCATCTCCTATGGCTGTCCAGGAGGTCAGCTTTTTCTGAAGCAACCCCAAAGGGAGCACAGGTTACACTTGGCTGTGCAGCACGTTCTGCTTCATCCTTGCTGAAGCCCACCTTGTCCTCCTTCCACTCTGACATGTGCTGCTCCTTTAGGGTTGTGCCCTAATTGCCTCTGTCCTCTAAAAAGCCAGGGGAGGCTCGATCTCCAAGCATTTCTGTGGTGAGACTGAGCATCAAATGCTCTGTATGCTTCCAGGAAAAATAAACCAAAATGTTGAAGAATGAAGTGAGCACAGCAAAACAAACTGTTAGCAGTGGTCCTGACGCAGAGAGGAGCTCTGCTTACTGGGTCTTTGTGGTCACACACGTACCCTGGAAGCATGCTAATATATAAGGAAAAAGTTCTTTGCTATGAGGGTATTGGAGCCCTGGCCCAAGCTGCCCAGAGAGGTTGTGGAGTCTCCTTCTGTGGAGCGATTCCGAAGCCACCTGGAGGTGATCCTGGGCAAGCTGCTGTGGGTGACCCTGCGTTTTAGCCGGGGGGGGGGGTTGGGGTGGGCAA